>JAZKJV010009659.1:0-133851 GCA_037367405.1 Ottelia alismoides | reverse complement strand
TAAACTTCATTTAATAACCAGCAAGGCACAAGCTGTAAATATCCTAGACAAATCACATGAGGGTGCATGTGGACTCAACCGAACTATACTAAAGTGCAAATAGAAAAAGTATAAGGGTCTAACTACAAATGGTATTCGCTAATTATTACATTTATTATACTTATTGCAAATGATGTAAAAGAGCAGCGGAAAACGTGAAAAATATAGCACGTGGTAGGTGTTGAAAAAGATTTTGCTAGGGTCTAGAAATCTCACATGGCGAGAAATCCAGTCAATGCGTTGACCGCTCACGAAACCCAACATCATACAACAATGAAACCACTATGATGATCAAACAATGAAAAGAAAGTATGGAGATAAAACTCTACAACAAGGATGTATATAGGTGCAAGTATGTGTAGAGTGTCAAACACAGGGAACAAGTAGGATAGATCATGCAATGAATGCACAAAAAAGTGAGTGTGATGTATTTATCTATAAGTGCTCTTTTTGTGGGTTTTAAAATTTTAATTATATATATATATATTTTTATTTTATAATTTTGTATTTTCTTTTTTTTATTTTATGATTTTATATTTTATATATTATATATTTTAATCTTTTCTTTTTCTTTTAATATAAATATATGGCTATATATATAGAGTATATATACAATATAGGATATAATATATATAAATAGTAAGAAAATAATAAAAATAAGATAATAAAATATTTTTGGGTTTTAAATATTTTTTTATTATTTCTGTGACTTTTTTATATAAATTTGCTAATTTGTATATATTTTTAAAGTCAAAAAACCCAAAATTGGAGTTTAAATAAATACTGAAATTAAGATAGAGATGAAAATTATAAAATAATATCAAAAATTCTCCAAATTAATTTAAAATAATAATAATAATATAAATAAAATTAGAGAATAGGAAACACTATTCTTATATTTTTCAGAATTTTTTATATTTTTATAGAGGTTTTTAGGGGTTTTCAAACTTTTAGAGTTTTCATTTATAATTTTTAGTGATTTTTGTTATGGAAGTTAAAAATACTTAAATAAACAAAATGTATATTTTTGGGAATTTTTCAAAATGATTTGTATTTCCTATGGATTTTATAGTGTAAACAGGGAGAAAACAGGGTGTTTTTTTATTTTCAATAAATAATATAAAGTCCTAATTGAAAAAATAAAATATGTGCGAAAAAGTGTGTGAAATCAAGAGCAAACACCTATTTTTAGATTTTTTTAGAGAAATGTAGGTATATGAAATAAATATAAATAACAAAGAGAAATTACACTACTAACAAGGGCATATATTTAAATAGCAGAAAGATCATGGGCCAACATGAATTTCTTTCCAAAATATTATAATTAAATATTCAAATTTCTGGACCAATTACAAAATTGAGATCCACGAGGGCCTCTCTAGAAAAATGTCAAGACCATGTGCACAAATACGTGAGCCACGTTGACAGGGGTCAAAATAAAAAATATCAGAAAGTTTGGGGCCTAAGCTCCAGGAACCTCAATGAATCTCCTAAACGAGCTCCAGCAGATGCTTTAGCTCTAGGACATACAAAAAAGAGTGAGAGGGTCGAGGACAAACTTCTTCGACCTCACAGTTAGGTGGAATGGAGCAGGGGTAGGCGAAACGGAGGCTCAAAAGAGCGAGCTCCGACAAGAGGTGGACTAGAGTGATTGAACGGCTAAAAAGCAAAAGGAAAGCGGGGAATGGATCCTAAGACTAAGGTCAAGCTAAAACCGCATGAAAAAAGGGAGAAAATAAACACCTCACCGATGAAAATTGAGAAGAAGACCTCGACGACGAGCTCCTCGGAGGTGGGGTGGAGACCAACCTAGGACCGCCTAACCGCGCCTCCAAAAAGTTGGAGATCTCGCTGTCACCTCAATATATCTTGAGCTCTAAGGTGGGGGGCCAAAACAAGTCAAAAGGGGTTCAAAGAGGAGGAAAGAGAAGGGGGGGGGGTTTGTACAAGCGATTGGATGGGCTCCTAAATCGAAGAAAATAAGGTGAATTCTGGATCCAATCCTCGAGACGATACTTGGGCATGTAAGAGGGATAATCAAGGAGAAAAAAGTCGTGAAAAATGCGAGGCTGAAGGATGCAAGGCTCGGCCTCTAAAAATCTGAGAAGAAGAGGCCAAACACATGTCTAACAGGAGACAAACCTCGGTCAGAGAGTTGACCGAGATCAACGAGCAGGAGAAGCTGGTTGGTCCATGTGGACTAACCAGAAAAAAACCATGGAAAATATTTAAAAAATCGATTAAAAATAATAAATAAATTTATTAATTTTAAATTGTAAAAAAATATTTATAATTTTATGAATAATTTTATTATGATTTTTAATTATTTTTTAGAGCAATGTAATGACAAGTTAATTTTTAGGGTTAAAGTACATGTATATTCATCTATATAATTTTAGTCTTTTAATTTTATTTTGTATATTTGATTTTATTAATTTAGTTTATTATTTTACAAATTTATAAGTTATTTTTATATACTTAAATGTATTTTTATTTTATTTTTCTTATATAATATATATACTTAATTAATTAGGTATATTGTTTACATAGGTAAAGATATAGACAATTCATCTCTGATTTTATACAAGTATTTTATTTTAGTATTTTCTTGATGTTTTTATTCTAGTTTTAATATGCAGATATATTATAAATAATAGTTACAATATTATAAAATTATAAAAATATAAAATTATAAAATTATAAAAATAATGACTAATTAATAAATTGAATATTTTAATCATCATAACTATACAATAAGGGTCCAAAACCTAACTTTCACATCGTAACTCCAAAAAATATGAAACTACTCATTAAATAGCTTATTAAAAGTTATATACAATTAAATATGATTTTATATATTTTGAGTTTTTATTTGAGAGATATGGGTCTGAGAAGTTGAGATTTTGGAATCTTATTCTGAGTATAACTTTTTCTCTGTATATTATTTTTATATGAAATCCATTTTGTATTTTCTATATTTTATTATCTACAACTTTCATGTACAAAGTTTCTTTTTTGAGATATAAAAAGGGGATTTAAAATAGGTCCCAAAAATGAATAAAAATGAATAAAACAAAGGGGATTTTTATTTATATTTTGGCCCTTATCTCCCCCTACTTTATTCCTTGTCGACCTAGTCATCGAGATGCCTTGGTCTCGAGGTTTAGTGTCATAAAATATCTTTAATATTTTATTATATTTCTTTTCTTTTCTTTATTCTATAATTTCAACATTAAAAACCGCATTTTATACATTATTTACATAATGATGCATGGATATTAAAATGCCTAAATTATGGTAATTTATACGCATTTAGTAGGGTTTTTAAGGTCAAAATGATAGAATAAAGATGAAAAAATAGAGATTCATCATTCTCCTATACTTCCCATTGCTAGTCTGTAGCAAAAACCTATGCAAAAAGTGCAGGAAAGAAAAACAAAGAAAAGAAAAAGAAAGAAAATAGATTGAGTTCTATTATCAAACTTGTTTTCACAAAATTGAAGTTTAGAGCTTATGTCAGACCTTTGGAATATTAGTTCGGACAGAACCTTAATGGGAATCAGACTTGAAATCCAACAACCCTAGAGAATCCCAAAACTCTACTCAAGTCCCCTCGATAGCCAGGTCAGAATACTTCAATTCATATGCAAACCCTTATAACTATGAATCCGACTCATACAGTGGAAGTAATGGTGGTTCTCCACAACTGAAACGACAAAGAGATTGACTTCTCCAGCATGATAACCAAATGATTCCCCAATCCAGTAACTCCTTCCTCGAGGAGCAGGGTATTTCCTTCTAAGTTCAAGTGACAATCAACTCGAGGAGGGGTGAAGAGAATAATGGACGGTAGCCAGTGTAGCTACCTATCCTAGGATGCAAGACCAGTGTAGTCAAGTCATCCAGCTGTTGGCTCACATGATTTGACTTTGAAGATCAAGCTTGCTTATTGGCAATACAAATATATACAATCCAACAAGCATTTTATTTTCAATCAGGCATGTCCACTTTTTTTGGAGTTTTTGCTTTTTACTCTTTTTTTGAAATACTATATACAACAACATTTATATAAGGAGTTTTTCGTCTTGAGCTAGTAGACTATCTCTCTTTTGAAGCATTATTACGGCCCACACTCTCCTGTCTTTAGAGTTCACTATCACTGGACGGGGTGGGGTGCACGTCCCACCCTATAGGACAAATGTTTTCCATTTGTGTGCATCTCAGACCGGCAAATCCAATCCCCTCACCACTTCAACTAAGTTGAGCCAAGTGAAAGGTGCAGGTGTCTAAGTTAGGTAATTATTGATAAGAGCCATGCATGTGCTATGAAATACTCTACTTAGGCAGTCAATAATCCATTGAATCAAGTCTCGTGCTATTAGGTAGGTTTAAGGTCCAACCAAGCTCCAATCTTCGGATTTTACGTAGACTTGTTCAATTATCAAACTCAATCCGAAAAATGCTGATGCCATGCAAATGCTATGCAGAAAATATTTTTGTGATGCAAATTTTCAAAGTTTTGATTTTTTTATGGATTTTTCAAAAGGATGATGCATACGCAAATTTTTTTATTTTTTAAGAAGATTTTTCAAATGTTTTTGGTATTTTTAGTTTTGTAGATATTTTTGGGATTTTTGAAAACAAAATATTTGGATAAAAACTAGGTACAAATATTTACAAGGAGATACATCTTATATTTACAAAAAGTAAGTTTTAAGAATTTAAAGGGTAAGTGGTCAATTTTATGAATATATATATATATATATAATTTAATAAATAATTTAAGGTGATCTTTATATTCCTCAAACTTATTTGAAAAAAGGTTTTACAAACTGTTATGAAAGTTATAGTCCAAAATAATTTTGCAAATAGTTTTTTAAAACATTTACACTCATTTGAAAATTATATTGCAAAGGTTTTTCAAACTGTATATATATTTTCAAGATATTTTTGCAAATATTTTCTAAATATTTACAAATCAATTTTCAAGTATTTTTTTAGTTCACACCGAGAAGATAAATTTTGCAAAACAAAACATTTTTATAAAGGTTGAAAATATTTAATAAAACATTTTCCAAATAGTTTTCAAAATATTTTTCAAAAGGACTGTCAAACTATTTTTCAATCATTTTGTGAAAAAAAATATTTCTTCCTTATTTATTAATCAGCAATTACAAAAAAATTTGAGGAATAATAGACATCTTTTTATTAAGTGTTTTTAATGAATTTTATAGGTATATTTAGCCATAATTATTAAGAAAAATATGAAAGTATGAGTTATGGATAAAGTATATATGTCGTATATATGACCCACTATATTTAGCTTTAGTTATGTCCCCATAGATCAGAGAGAGAAAAGAAAACATAACTCGTACTGAGCGTAGAAAAGTCTAAAGAATAAATGAATAAGGAATGAATGAACGAATAGGAAGTTGACCGTCCCCCCTATACTTAGGATCAGATAATCCTAAGTATAACAGACTGTATACAAAGTAGGAAGGGTCAAGGGTGGGAATGAATAAATCATACTCAGACCATCTCTCCATATACTTAGGTTAAGATATCCCTAAATATAGACAAGAAGAGGAGACATTGGAGAGGACCAAAGAATGAAAGAATCGGGGTGCACACCCCCTATACTTTGGACAAAGTACATCCTAAGCATAGAAGACAGACAAAAAGGGGCAACACCTTTTTTGGTAGAAAAATAAAATAGAAAAGTAGAAGAAGAAAAGAAGAAAAGAGATCAAAAGATGAAAGAAGAAAGAAAAGGATGTACACACCATTCCCCCTGTACTTAGGGTAAAAGAAGCCCTAAGTATAGGCAACAATAGGAGTAATGAAACAGAACGATGAATGAATGCTCAGCTCGTCCACACCCCCATACTTAGGACAAAGAGTTAGACATGTGAGCTCTGGGTGAACCATTCTTACAATAAATGTTATTGTAATATTTATGTTTATCAATAAAAGTTATTGATGTTTCACTCCCTTTCTGAAATTATATGAATGAATGCACTATAAGGTCCCTCTGTACAACTAGGGTTATGTACCATGGCCATCTTGATGATCATATAGCTGTTGATTCATTAAATAAATCAGACTGGTGTTTGGATGAATATCTAAGGAGTTAGATAGAGGACTCATCAAGCACCGTCAAATGATTGTCAAGTGAAGATCTCTAGCCTGAGTAGGAGATGGCAATACTTTCTCACATAGGTTGATATTTGACCGACCTCTCGATGCAGGTCCTCTGCATGGGAATAGTGATTCGGAGGTGTCAGATTAGTTAGGTCAATGGGTTGACTTAGAGAGATCGAGATAACTTAAGTCGTATGTTGAATGCTGTCACAGCATAGGCATGCATCCTCTGACCGGAGACAGATGTATTGCTATATGTCTCAGTATGTACATTTGGTAGACCAATAGGTTAATGACCTAACCAAGGTCTATACACCGGCGAGCTGGTGTGCATATAAGGGTATATGAGCAATATGATCTCTCAAAGGGATCATACAGACTCACTTGTGAACCGGAAGACATGAGATCACTCATGAGGTATTGGGACCGATCAAATTCCATGCATGGTCGTCATGCTTTGGAAGCATGACATGAATTTGAAGGTATGACATATGCTTTGGGAAAGCATATGATCGATACCAACTCCTAATGACCAAGATTGAGAAACTTAGTGATCAAACCCTGAAGAAGACAGTATAAAATTGATCTTGATCTTCGGGTTGACCATGGGTCTTCCAGTATGCAGGATGTACATGTATTGGGAATACCTGAGGGTAATGTGATCATAAATGATTGTATATCCATGACGCTTCCATTCTAAGGGAGTGATGAACAGGTCTGGATTTTAGTGACTCCTTTCAGTAGAGAAGCAATCCGATCTTAGTCCAAGTGTTGGACATTGGTATGAATGAGATTCATATTCAATGAGAAGATTAGATTCGCGGTCTTGATTTAATCAAGCATCTGTGGGAGGTTCGTAAGATCTGAATTTGAGATAAGATCTCAATATCCAAGTCACTATACATGGAATAATACAATCGCCCTATCCTTATCTCTAAGTATCTGCCGAGAAAGCACATTATTCTTGAAGGGGTTCAAGAATAATTCATTTGATGAACTTCATATCCAAGTAAGAAGGACTTGATGATTAAATGAGATTTAATTATCAAGCATAATATGAATATGATTCATATTGTGAGAATGATTATCTAAGATAATTAAATGGGATTTAATTATTGATGAAGCTACGTTTCATCATCTTCATTCTATCATTATGGCATTGAAAACCCTACTTAATGCATGTAAATAGCGCTAATTCATGCATTTTGTCATCCATGCATTATTGTGTAAATATTGTATAAAATGCGGTTTTTAAAGCCAAAATTATAGAATAAAGAAAAGAAAAGAAAAAGAATAAAATATTGTAAATATTTTATGACCCAAAACCCCGAGACCTAAGCATCTCGATGACTAGGTCGACAAGGAATAAAGTAGGGGGAGATAAGGGTCAAAATACAATAAAAATCCCTTTTATTTTAATCCATTCTTTATTCATTTTGGGACCTATTTTTGGTTTCACTTTTTATACCTCAATTAAATAAACTTTATACATGAAAGTTGTAGATAATTAAATAAAGAAAAATACAAAATTGATTTCACCTAAAAATAATGTAAAGATAAAAAGTTATGATATGAATAAGATTCCAGAATCCCAACTTCCCAGACCTGTATCTCACAAATAAAAACTCGAAATGCATCAAACTCACCTTTAATTGTATATAATTTAAAATAAGCTATTTAATGGCAGGGGTTTTGTAATTTGCAAAGCTACGGTTTAAAAGTTGAGTTTCGGACCCATATTGTATACTTGTACAGATTAAAATATTCATTTTATTATTTATTCATTATTTTTATTATTTTATATTTTTATAATTTTGTAAATATTATTTATAATAGATTTATACATTAAAAAAATATTAAAAAAATAAAGAAATCATAGAAATAAAATACTTGAACAAAATACATAGATGAATTATCTTTGTCTATACCTATACATATTATATACAATTTATTTACTTGAACAAAATATATCAAAAAAATAAAATAAAAATATATTTAAGTGTATAAAAATATTTTATAAATTTATAAAATAATAAATACAAATAAATAAATTAAATATACAAAATAAAAATAAAATAATAAAATATATAGATAAAGATACCTATAAAGGGTATAAATGGTAACTTGTAATTATTCATCTCGAAAAAAATAAATAAAATCACCATAAAATATTTATAAAATAATAAACTTTTTTATTTTATAACCTAAAAATAATAAAATCGTTTATTATTTTAAAATGATTTTTTCCAGGGTTTTTCCAGGTTGGTCCACGTGTACCAACCAGGAGGGTCCGAGAGTTGACCGCGAGTCAACTCTCTGACCCGCCCCCTGTGGCTGTGTCAGAGTGGTTTTTGTCTCTTTTTCTCAATTTTTTCGAGGCCCTTCCTTTCACATTTTCGTTTCGACGTCTTCAGCAATCTTGTTCCTCGTGGAATGGGCTTACACGCCTTGGGTTCGTCACGGGCTGAGGATCGTCGAGCGCCCCGCCATGCCTCGTTCTTCACGCCACTCGACCACCTTCCAAAACAACCCCCGTCACCTTTCCTCATCCCTTGAACACTTTTGACCAAAGCTTGGACCCTCACCTTGGAGCTCTGGACCGGAGGCTGTGACAGAGCGTCCTCCAGCTCCTTCGCACGAGGCCAAGCGGCGGCGGAGGAGGTCTCCACCTCCATCTCCAGCGTTTCGCCGTGAGGTATCCTACCTTGGGCATCCTTGCCTTTGAGGTCTGATTTCTTTACTCATTTTTTTTGCAATTTTGCTCACCGTAGTCCTAGGTTCCTACCTAACCCATTCTGCTCGCCTATTAGCTACCTAATCACCTAAGCCACCCCTCACCGGAGGTCACTCCGGTGAGGTTTCATTTCGCCGTTTCTACATCCATCTGCGCCGCCAACCGCAAGGCATTTTGCCCTCGCGGTTTAACTTTTTTTTGTGCAGGACCAAGGATCATCGAAGACCCATTGGAGCAATTTTGAGGAAGCCCGGAGGTACCTGGAGCTCTCTACCTTCCCCGTTGTCGTGGGAGAGATCCGGTGGCCCCCTGTGCATCCTGAGGTCTCCAGCGCATAGAGGGTCCTTGCAGGCTTGGCTTGGGCCGTCTTGGAGCCGCAAAGAGCGTCGGAGGTGGATGATTTAGCCCGGAGAACCTCGCCCCAGGTGGAGCTCCTCCCAGTTCGTCGTCAGGCCTTCACGATCGTTGATCGGGCCCTTGTTCTTGGAGACCTGCAGCTACCATTGGATGACGTTGCGCCAGAGCCGTCCGATCGTCGTGCACGATCTAATCTCGGCCGTCAACGACGAAGCGGTATCGGGTGTCGCCAGCGTGCCACGTGACATAAGTAAGAGATCTGCCGTCATTGGATCGCGCCCGAGTGGGGTATTTTGCATCGTCACCCCCCCCCCCCCGCGTTTTTGTATTTACTTTATACTACTCAACCTTTCATCTGCCTTGTTAAACTTTTGGAGAATTTGCATTGAACTCCCCCCAGTTTGTAATATTGCATTGGTGCCTCTGCCAGGTGCGCGTGCGACGCACGTGGGTTTGGCGCTTTTGCAAGGGCACCCTTGCGGATCTTGGAATTTATATTTGGTCCATGTTGTTTATTCAGTATTATATTTCATGTGAATATTGCATTTTAGCCCCTCAACTTGTTGCATATTCCGAAATTACCCCTACCAGTTTGTAGTTTTTTGTTGTTTCTAGTATTTATTGCATGCATCTATAAATCTCTAAAAATCCACAAAATTCAACTTAAGCTCCTGTTGCATAGTGGTTTCACAGAATACTTTTATTTTTCATATTTATTGCATCTTAATATTTATAAAAATTAAAAAACAAGCATTTTCAACACTATTTGCATTACAAAATCCATAAAAATTATAAAAACACCCCAGAAAATTCCCAAAAAAATATATTTTGCATATTTTAGTGTTAACTCCAGTACAAAAATCACTAAAAAATACAAAAGAAAACACCTAAAAATTATAAAACCACAAAAATATTCATAAAAAGATTAAAAATTCTATAAAAATCGTAAAAATACAAACTCAGTTTCCAAATTTTCCTTTTTTTATTATCTTTGATTTAAAATTAAGTTGGGAAATTTTTGTCACTATTTACTATTTTTCATTCCCATTTTAATTCCAGCCCTTTATTTTATTCACCGTTTTTAGTATTTTTTACTTTAAAAATACCAAAAAATTAGGAAAAATATAGAAAAATCATAAAACATTAGAAAAATACAAAAGACCGAAAATACTTTATTTCCTGATTTTTTCTTATTTTTACCTATTTTTATAAATACTCTATTCCTCTCTCTCTTATATTGTATATATATTCTATTATTGAAAAAGAAAACAAAAAAAATATAAAATATAAAAAGAAAATAGAAAATCAGAAAATTAAAAATCAAAATATAAAAATATAAATATAAAAATTAAATAAAAAAAGATAAAACTAAAAACCCCCAAAAAATAGCATAAGTAGGCAAATTATCACATTAACACATCTTGAGCATTTTGCCGCGTTCTACCTGTCTGCTCCCTGTATTCGACAGTCTACACATACTTGCACCTATACACATCTTGTTGTAGAGTTATAATAAATTTTAACTCCACATTCACTTTCACTTCTTTATTTGATTGTTGTGGGTTAACTGTTGTTTGAATTTCGGATTTCGTTGGTGGTCAAATCAGCGACTATTGATTCGCTTTGTGAGTCAACACGACCTCTGCAAAATTTATGTCCAACAAATGGTGCCGTTGCCGTGGAGCAACAACGCGTAGTTAAGGTTTTGCTTTGTACTTGTGATTGATTGTCTATTCTTGTGATTTTATTTGATTGCTTGTTTTTTTTGATATATCTGTTGAGCTGTCTAACCCCCCTCTCTTGTTGACTTTGTGCGAGGAACCGCGGATCGAGGGAGGCGCTCCACCCTAGGCGCCTGTGCACCCATGTGAAGCCAGCTCTAGCCAGCCTAGCACCGAGGAGACGAGGAGAGATTTTTGAAGACCGAGCTCTACCTTAGTTGTTGCATTTATTTTCTGTATTTATTGTTGTAATTTTAAGTGAGAGAGAGAGACTCTGTTATTATAATAATACAAGTACTCAGAATCTGGACATTCGGGCCCAATTTCCAAGTAATTGTTCACTTGGGGGCTCACCGCGGTTTTTTCGGGTTTCATCGTATTTTTTCATTTGTTTTCCGATTTTGTTTTCCTAATTTTGTGTGATTGAGCCATTAGCCATAGGAGTGGCTTGATGTAGAATTAGGTCCAAACACCTAATATCATTTCTTTTGCCTATAGAGAACGTTGGACTTAGTCAAATTTTGAACTGGTTTTTCACGCTAATAGCAGCTTCTCACCCTAGGGCGATTTCATCAGTTGCATTTGCATATAGATTAGGTTTCAATTCTGTTGAGCATCCTTGCATGTAAAGTGCTAGAGGCAAGGTGAGCATTTACGCTTTAGAATTCATCATCGTTTTTGCCGCTTGCATTGCTTTTCCGCCTCTACCTTTGATTTTTTATCACCTAGGTGCTTAAAAGAATTGACTCCTCGTTAGGCTCGTGCATTTCTTATTAAAAATCCAAAAAAGTGATAATCAAATAAAATTAGGACTGCTAATATAACTTGACCCTAAAATCAACCAAAAAGAAAAAAAATTCTCTTGGGGCGATTAATCCCCTCATTGTTTTCACGTTTAGTTGCTCGCGCACACCCTAATGTCTAGTGCCCAAATCCTATTCAGCCCCTAAGTGTGTGTGTAACTTTTGGACTTCTCACCTAACTCTAAAACAAACAAGATAAAAAGACTGACTTTTCGGTCTCTACCGAGTTGAGTAGGTGAATTGAGGATTTGTATTGTGTGAGTTTGGTTGTGATTGATTGTGTGTATTCTAGATCATCCCTGCGCATTTGCGCCTTCTTCTTCACTCTCTTGACTTGACCTTCGTGCTCTCCCGATCATTTCCCTCTTGTTTCAAGATGGACCCCTGGAGAGTCTTTTATCCGGACTTTGCGGATCCCTCGTTCACTCCAGTCGGTCCACCTCCTTTTTTCCAGGAGGACTTTGCTCCTGATGTTTGTACATATCCGACCAACCCACTATTTTAGGATTCGTACTTAGACTTCCACAAGTCATTTCCACCACCATCGCCCTCACATTTCGACAACCCGCTCTTCCTTGAGTATCCTGATCCGGAATGTGATTTTTGCCCACACCCACTGCCCACATTCGATACACCCGATCCTGAGATTTTGGAGTCACCTTTTATGATATCCACACTTGAGACCTTGAATCAGATGATGGAGCATATGAACTCGAGGATGAGTGATATAGTTAGCATAAATAAGAACCAGAATGTAGCTCCATTCTTTGAGGATTTGGATTCATTTGAGGATTATCATGAGAGCTTGCAATCGCCCAAAATAAAAAAATGAGAAAAGTTTAAAAATCCAAAAAGAATTCGGGAGACACATGATTGAGTCGGACTGTGAGGAGAGTGCCCACTTGCCAGACCCTTTGACCGCACAACCTTTCACGTCTTGTCCCACCATTGACCCCGAGGATGCTGTTGTACAGACTGCTCTTGGCATGCCTCGTGTATATGCTGATTCCGACTTCCTCCCTTGTATGGAGGAGGTCCAAAAATTCAAAAAAATGTTGACTGAACCCGAAGTGGTGGCCACTATTCATGAGATTATCCATGCCCCACTTCAGTAGGACATGACTGATTTATCTGCTCCTCTTCCCACGAAGAGAAAGCGGAGGAGTAGATCTGAGCGTCATATCTTGACCATGGCCACTACCCACGCCATCACACACCGTCCCATTCCTAGGAAGAGGAACACTGCCACACCTTTCATTAGCTGCACCATCTCTGACCATACTTGTGATCACACACTCCTAGACAACGGTGCTTCGATTAGCATATTACCCTTCTCGTTGGTACAGTCTCTTCACTTAGGGCCTCTCAAGAAGACCAGGATGATAGTTCAATTTGTTGATGGATCTATCAAGAGGCCGAAGGGTATCCTTGAAAATGTCGTCATTTCGATTCAGGGCATGAGCTACCATGTTGATTTTATCGTATTGCCCATGGAGAGCTCCACAGGGGAGCACTCTCCAATCATCCTGGGATGACCATTCCTCGCCTCCGCGAGGGTCGTTATTGATTACTGATCAGGAGGGATTCGCTTCCGTCCTGTTGACGAAAGCAAAGTGTTGATCACTGCACCCACAGATGACCAGAGACCTACACTTGATGTGACTACACCTATCTTGGTTGACCTCGAGGATCATGACCTTGATGATACTATCATAGTATTTTGTTGCTTACTACATTCCACTGAGACCCGAGAATTCCTCCCTGTTGAGGAAGACTCGGAAAGCATGGACCTCGACGTCCCTTCCTCTGGGACTTGGCGTTGTGTTGATGACATCCGCGGGATCTACACGATCGACACCATTGAGCGGAGGGCAGATTTAGAGACTAGACAGGACGAACATGACTCGACTACTTTCACTGATGAGTCCGCTCCTGTTCGTGTAGATACTGATGAGACTAAGGCCGAATTTGATTTGATTGCTTTTATCCGCGAATTTGGGCCTTTTGATGAGAAAGATGATCTGGTTGAGATTATTGAGTACGAACAGAGTTCGACTACTTCCACTGATGAGTTCGCTCCTTTTGGTTTTGACCTGGGCGAGACCTCACAGGACGACACAGATCACACTTCTTCCGATGATGATGAGTTCGTCCCATTTCACTTTGATACTAGTGAGACTCCCAAGGCCAGACCTAGTCGTGCTTATTCCACTCACCAGTCAGTGCCTTCTCACCCTAGGGCCCCTGACGATCTTCATTCTATTGACCCTGATCGGTTTTCTTCCACTGTGGACCTTGATGTCGACATGCACCATACTAGATCTATTCCTTAGAGGTCCCGCAAGAAGGTTCGCTTTCAACCTTCTTGATCCCGTGTATATCCACCTCTGTTGTACATTCTCCTTTGTTTACCTCTGTCCCTCTACCGTATTGGTCGTCCACCCATTCTCGTGTTTGCCTTGCTTAGTACGTACTTTGTCCTAAGTATAGGGGGGTGGACGAGCCGAGTGTTCATTCATCGTTCCGTCCCATCGCTCCTGTTGTTGCCTATACTTAGGGCTTCTCTTACCCTAAGTATAGGGGGAGTGATGCGTACATTCTTCTCTATCTTCTTCCATATATTTTCTTCTTTTCTTCTTTTGCTCTTCTATCTTCTTTATCTACCGAAAATGTGTCGCCCCTTTTTGTCAGTCTTCTATACTTAGGACGTACTTTGTCCTAAGTATAGGGCGTGTGCACCCCGAGTTGATTCTATTCTTTGACCCTCTCCATTGTCTCCTCTTATTGTCTATACTTAGGGATATCTTACCCTAAGTATAGGGGGAGACAATCCGAGTACGATCTGTTCATTCTCACCCTTGACCCTCCCTGCTTTGTGTATAGTCTGCTATACTTAGGTTTATTTGATCCTAAGTATAGGGGGGACAGTCAACTTCTCATTTGTTTATTCATCTCTTATTCATTTATTCTTTAGACTTTTCTATACTTAGTATGAATTATGACTTGTTTTTTCTCTCTGATCTATGAGGACATAGCTCAAGCTAAGTATAGGGGGTTATATATACTATGTATATAATTTAGCCATAACTCGTACTTTCGTATTTTTTACTAATAATTATAGCTCATTATACATATAAAATTCATTAAAAACCTTAATAAAAAGATGTGATTATTCCTCAAATTCTTTGTGTACCTACTGATTAATAAATCAGGCGAAAATATTTTTTTGTTAAATGTTTGAAAAATAGTTTGAAAAACCTTGTGAAAATCTTTTGAAAACTATTTGGAAAACATTTTGTTACATGTTTTCAACCTTTGTAAAAACATTTTGATTGAAAAATTATCTTCTTTGTGTGAAATAAAATGTTTGAAAAATGATTTACAAATGGTTTGAAAAATGGTGGCAAAAATAATTGGAAAATCTATATACACTGTTTGGAAAACCTTTGCAAAATGATTTTCAAATGTGTGTACTTGTTTGTAAAATTGTTTGTAAAAATTATTTTGGACTATAGTTTTCAAAATTATTTGAAAAACTCTTTTCAAATAAGTTTGAGGAATACATACATCTCACCAAAATTCACTATATATAGTTATAAAATTGATCACTTACCCTTGTAAACTCTTAAAATCCATTTCTTGTAAATATATATGCATCCCCATGTAAATATTTATACCTAGTTTTTAGCCAAAACCTTTTGTTTTCAAAAATCCCAAAAACATTTGCAAAATTAAAATCCAAAAACACTTGAAAAATCTTTTTGAAAAATACAAAAAATGCATATGCATAATCTTTCCAAAAATCCATAAAAAGTTCAAAATCTTTGAAAATTGCATCACAAAAATATTTTCTGCACTTTGCTTATCATTTGCATAGCATGACCATTTTTCGGATTGAGTTTGATAGTTGAACGAGTCTAAGTAAAATCCGAAGATTGGAGCTTGATTGGACCTTAAAATCTACCTAATTAACAAGAACCTTATAGGAGCTGGAATTGAAGTACTTCAAGTCTAGTTGACTTAATTCTTTGAGGATCACAAGGCTTGGTTCAATGGATTCTTGACTGCCTAAGTAGAGTATTTCGGAACACACGCACGACTCTTGTTGATAATGACCTAACTTGGATACCTGCACCTTTCACATGGCTCAACTCAGTTGGAGTGGTGAGGGGATTGGATTTGCCGGTATGAGACACACACAGGTGGAAACACTTGTCCTCCTCTAGGGAGGGAAGTGCACCCCAACCCGTTCGGTGATGATGAGTTTCGAGGATAGGAGATTGTGGGTTGCGATAAAGCTTCAAAAGAGGGATAGTCTACTGGCTCAAGAAGAAAAACTCCTTATGTAAATGTTGCTGTAAATAGTATTTCAAAAAAAAAGAAAAAAAAGAAAAAAAAGAGACAGGCCTGTACAAAAATAAAATGCCTGTAAAGTATGTGAATATGTTGTAAAGTCAATAAGCAAGCTTGAGCTCCAAAGTCATATCATGTGAGCCTGCAGCTGGATGACTTGACTACACTGGTCTTGCATCTTAGGATAGGTAGCTAAACTGGCTAATGTCTGTTCTTCTCTTCACCCCTCCTCTTAAGCTGGTTGCCACTTGAACTTAGAAGGGAATACCCCGCTCCTCGAGGAAGGAGTTATTGGATTGGGGAATCATCGGGTTGTCATGCTGGAGAAGTCAGTATCTTTGTCATTCTAGTTGGGGAGAGCCACCATCACTTACACTGTACGAGTCAGATTCATAGTCATAAGAGTTTGCGTATGAATTGAAATATTTCTGACCTGGCTATTGAGGAGACTTGGGCAGAGTTTTGGGATTTTTAGGGACTGTTGGATTTCTAATCTGGTCCTCATTAAGGTTCCGCCCACACTAAAATTCCAAAGGTCCGACTTAAGCTCCAAACTTTGATTTTGTGAAGACAAGTTTGATAATTAAATTCAATCCACATTTATTCTTTTTATTTTCTTTGTTTTTCTTTTCTGCACTTATTTCATAAGTGTTTGCTAGGGACTAGCAAAGGCAAGTATAGGGGGATGATGAAGCTACATTTCATCATCTTTATTCTATCATTTTGGCCTTGAAAACCCTAGTAAATGCGTGTAAATAGCGTTAATTCATGCATTTTATCATCCATGCATTATTATGTAAATATTGTATAAAACGCGGTTTTTAAAGCCAAAATTATAGAATAAAGAAAAGAAAAGAAAAAGAATAAAATATTGTAAATATTTTATGACCCGAAACCCCGAGACCTAGGCATCTCGATGATTAGGTCGGCAAGGAATAAAGTAGGGGGAGATAAGGGTCAAAATACAATAAAAACCCCTTTTATTTTAATCCATTCTTTATTCATTTTGGGACGTATTTTTGGTTTCACCTTTTATACCTCAAATAAAGAAACTTTATACATGAAAGTTGTAGGTAGTTAAATAAATAAATATACAAAATTGATTTCACCTAAAAAAGATGTACATATAAAAAGTTATGATCTGAATAAGATTCCAGAATCCTAACTTCCCAGACTTGTATCTCGTAAATAAAAACTCGAAATGCATCAAACTCACCTTTAATTGTATATAATTTAAATTAAGCTATTTAATGGCGGTGGTTTCGTAATTTACGGAGCTACGGTTTGAAAGTTGAGTTTTGGACCCATATTGTATACTTGTACAGATTAAAATATTCATTTTATTATTTATTCATTATTTTTATAATTTTATATTTTTATAATTTTGCAAATATTATTTATAATAGATTTGTACATTAAAATAATAATAAAAACATAAATAAATTATAGAAATAAAATACTTGAACAAAATACATAGATGAATTATCTATGTCTATACCTATACATATTATATACAATTTATTTACTTGTACAAAATATATCACAAAAATAAAAAAATTTAAGTGTATAAAAATATTTTATAATTTTATAAAATAATAAATACAAATAAATAAATTAAATTTACAAAATAAAAATAAAATAGTAAAATATATAGATAAAGATACCTATAAAGGGTATAAATGGTAACTTGTAATTATTCATCTCAAAAAAATAAATAAAAATCACCATAAAATAATTTATAAAATAATAAACATTTTTTTATTTTATAACCTAAAAATAATAAAATCGTTTATTATTTTAAAATGATTTTACAAGAATTTTTTCAGGGTTTTTCCTAGTTGGTCCACGTGGACAAGCCAGGAGGGTCCGAGAGTTGACCGCGGGTCAACTCTCTGACCCGCCCCTTGTGACTGTGTCAGAGTGTTTTTTGTCTCTTTTTCTCGATTTTTTCGAGGCCCTTCCTTTCACATTTTTGTGTCAACGTCTTCAGCAATCTTGTTCCTCGTGGAATGGGCTTACACGCCATGGGTTCGTCACGGGCTGAGGATCGTCGAGCACCCCGCTACGCCTCGTTATTCACGCCACTCGACCACCTTTCAAAACCACCCCGCCACCTTCCCTCATCCCTTGAACCCTTTTGACCAAAGATAAGACCCTCGCCTTGGAGCTCAGGACCGGAGGTTGTGACAGAGCGTCCTCCAGCTCCTTCGTGCGAGGCCAAGCGGCGGCGGAGGAGGTCGCCACCTCCATCTCCAGCATTTTGCCGTGAGGTATCCTATCTTGGGTATCCTTTCCTTCGAGCTCTGGTTTCTTTACTCATTTTTTTGCAATTTTGCTCACCGTAGTCCTAGGTTCCTACCCAACCCATTCCGCTCGCCTATTAGCTACCTAATCACCTAAGCCACCCCTCACCGGAGGTCACTCCGGTGAGGTTCCATTTCACCGTTTCCGCATCCATCTGCACCGCCAACTGCAAGGCATTTTGCCCTCACGATTTAACTTTTTTTTGTGCAGGACCAAGGATCATCGAAGACCCGCTGGAGTGATTTTGAGGAAGCCCGGAGGTACCTGGAGCTCTCTACCTTCCCCGTCATCGTGGGAGAGCTCCGGTGGGCCCCTGTGCATCCTGAGATCTCCAGGGTCCTTGCAGGCTTGGCTTGGGCCGTCTTGGAGTCGTAAAGAGCGTTGGAGGTGGATGATTTAGCCCAGAGAACCTTGCCCCAGGCGGAGCTCCTCCCAGTTCGTCGTCAGGACTTCACGATTGTTCTTGGAGACATGCAGCTACCGTTGGATGACGTTGCGCTAGAGCCATCCGATCATCGTGCACGATCTAATCTCAGCCGTCAATGACGAAGCAGTATCAGGCGTCGCCAGTGTGCCACGTGGCATAAGTGAGAGATCTGCCACCGTTGGATCGAGCCCGAGTGGGGTATTTTGCATCGTCACCCCCTTTTTTGTATTTACTTTATACTACTCAATCTTTCATCTACCTTGTTAAACTTTTGGAGAATTTGCATTGAACTCCCCCCCAGTTTGTAATATTGCATGGGTGCCCCTGCCAGGTGCACGTGCGACGCACGTGGGTTTGGTGCTTCTGCAAGGGCACCCTTGCGGATCTTGGAATTTATATTTGGTCCATTAAGTTGTTTATTCAGTATTATATTTCGTGTGAATATTGCATTTTAGCCCCTCAGCTTGTTGCATATTCCGAATTTACCCCAACTAGTTTGTAGTTTCTTGTTGTTTCTAGTATTTATTGCATGCATCTATAAATCTCTAAAAAATCCACAAAATCAACTTAAGCTCATGTTGCACAGTGGTTTCATGGCATATTTTTATTTTGCATATTTATTGCATTTTAATATTTATAAAATTCAAAAACAAGCATTTTCAGCATTGTTTGCATTACAAAATCCATAAAAATTATAAAAACACCCCAGAAAAATCCAAAAAAAATTATTTTGCATAATTTAGTGTGTTTTAACTCCGGTACCAAAATCACTAAAAAATACAAAAGAAAACACCTAAAAGTTATAAAACCACAAAAATCTTCATAAAAAGATTAAAAATTCTGTAAAAATCCAAAAAATACAAACTCAGTTTCTAAATTTTCTTTGTTTTATTATCTTTGATTTAAAATTAATTTGGGGAATTTTTGTCATTGTTTACTGTTTTTCATTCCCATTTTAATTCCTACCCTTTATTTTATTCACTATTTTTAGTATTTTTTACTTTAAAAATACCAAAAAATTAGGAAAATCTAGAAAATCACAAAGACATTAGAAAAATACAAAAAGACCAAAAATACTTTATTTCCTGATTTTTCCTTATTTTTACCTATTTTTATAAATACTCTATTCCTCACTCTCTTATATATATATATTCTATTATTGAAAAAGAAAATATAAAAAATATAAAATATAAAAAGAAAAATCAAACTATAAAAATAAAAATATAAAAATTAAATAAAAAATATAATACTAAAAACCCACGAAAAATAGCATAAGTAGGCAAATTATCACATTCACACATCTTGAGCATTTTTCCCCGTTCTACCTGTCTGCTCCCTGTGTTCAACACTCTACACATACTTGCACCTATACACATCTTGTTGCAGAGTTATAATAAATTTTAACTCCACATTCACTTTCACTTCTTTATTTGATTGTTGCGGGTTAATTGTCGTTTGAATTTCAGATTTCGCTGGAGGTCAAATCAGCGACTGTTGATTCGCTTTGTGAGTCAACATGACCTTTGCAAAATTCGTGTTCAACAATTATCAAGGATTAGATAATACTATATATAAAATTTTTGTATTATAAATATGATTTATAATATACATATATTAAAGAGAGAGAGAAATTTTGTAAATAACATTTGTTAATTATTAAATGTGGATTGGATTCACATTTATTAGTTAATTGGAAATGTGTTTTACAAATTAGTTTGGGATGTGAATATGATTCACATAATTTTCAATGGCTTGATTGAAATATTCACAAATTAATTTGGAATTAATTTGGTGGATAATTTTGTGATAATTGTTATTACAAAATTTATTAAGAAATAATAAGATAAAATAAAAAAAGAGACAAAACAACCACCTAAATAATAGGTGGCGTCACCTATGACTTATTCATAGGTGACACCCCCTATATTCTAGGGTGGTTAGTTGCCTCTTTTTTTTGTTATCACATTATCTCTTAGTTAATTAATTTATGTTAAATTAAATTATGTTGATAATGTTGCAACATATTTTTAATTTAAATATAAATTAATGTTGTTGTTTTTAATCAACAACAATCATAGCCATTGATCATTACATAGATCAAGCATGGTCGTTGGATCTATGTGTCCATGGATTGAGATCCAATGGATCCTAAACTAATATAAAAGGAGGGCTAGCCTAGCCTTTCTAAGTACATAATCTAGGGTTGTAGAAGACTACTACTCTCTCTCTCATTCTCGTGTGGCCTCTCTCTCTCTCTCTCAATCTCAAGTGGTCGTCCACTTTGTATATTGAGGAGGAGAGCGTCTTGTATTCGCCTTCGACGACTCGAGGATCTCCTTCTCCTTTGGAGTTGCTTACTCTAAAGGAAGATGACGGATTTCATTTGACGAAATTAGGGGAGCCATCGCTTGGATCTTCATCGAGGATTGTGGGACGAACGCGACTCATCATCGTGCCCGCAAGTGCGTTTTTCGTGGATCGGACTTGAGACAGGAGGATCTCTAGTTTGGGATCTTGTGATCACAACCACACTTCAATAGGTATTACTTATAGTTTGTGGTTTGATGAAACGATTCGAGAAGTGTTCTCGTGATCATATGGTTTCATGTTTACTTTTAAAAATTTTTATTTCCGTCGCATCTAGCAACTAGTGCGACTAGTTGCTCCGATTGCTTATGATGCAATCAACACGCTTCCGTGATGCTCTTTAGGATACTAAATATCCTTCAAGTGGTATCAGAGTCATAGGTCGAATAAGGTTTTGGATATGATCCATAGACCTAGGACGACTTGGGCTTGAAAGAGTTACGAAAATTTTGTCGCATTTCAATTTTCGCACCTCTGTAAAATTGAATTTTTCAGTACTGTTTAAATTGTTTAAATATGAATTTTTTATTGTATTTTGTTCCCAATTAATTAAGAAAACCACATGATTTGAGTTTGTGAAATTTGGACTTCATTTGCTCAAGATATGGTCTTTTGAATATGCCGCCTCGAAATGCATGAATTATCACTTGGGTTATTTAATAAATCAAATAGGCAATCTTAGGAAACTGAGTTTGTATTTTTTGGATTTGAATTGATCAAGATAAGTTAATTTCAGTGATTGGGGGTCATTGCTAGAAATTGACAATCTTTGATCATGAACCTTGTGATAAGTCATTCAAATATGGTGATGAAAATTAATCTGAAATAATCAGTGATAAATATTTGCGAAATATTTAAAGAAATAATTATTTCATTGAATGACATTTGCCCAAACCACAATGATAAGATAATTGATCTTGATCATTGATTCATCAACAAACATTGATTTCATGAAAAACCTTAGTTTGTCCTACAATAGTTGTAGGACAACTTTTACATGAAAAAACCTCTTGCTTGAATAGGATTGGGGATTTGTTTAGCAAATCTCCTTATAGTATAATCAAAAATATTTTGATGTATATTATATGGTATAATTTCGGTTGAAAAACCGATGAGCATCTCAAAGTACATGATGATCTATCTGGTATTATCCTTTCCTGAGGTGGATATGGTGCTGAGTCGGATAGCATTGGGGTCGTGGGTTGCAACCTATGTGGTCCATCTCACTCTCCTCGGTACTGGCCATGACAGCGGGTAGGGATTGGATAATGCCGGAGAAAGTCAAAGTGTATTTCTAATTATTAAAATTCGAATAATACGTACTTTGAGATAATACCTACTATTCAAGTAAAAAAATCAAGTTTGTTGATTGATGATTGGATTAATGATTAATTTAATATGATTAAATTAATTATATCCAATAAACACTCTATTATGAATAGATGTGTATTTCCCTTGGAAGAATTAATTATGTGAATATAATTCACGATAATTAATTATAAAATTTGAATATGAGGTGGAGGATCACATAAGTGACATCCATGGTCTCTTGTCAAGGCGAAGGGTTCCATCGCCAGGGATTGTATGTAGGAGACGCTTGTCCGAAGTGACAGCTCCTGTATGCAAGCGCATCTGGATCGGGCTCTTTGCTTCTCAAAAGAGTAAGGCCGTATGCGTAGTGACCCCAATATCGAGTCCTCATATTATTGGGGTGATATTGGATTGCGCATAGCGAGTTATATTCCTGTTGACAGCTGGTTCAATTAACAACATGTCAACATCATCTTAGGGGTGGTGGGCCCGGGTGTTAAAGACCAAATTGGGAATGCAAGTTGGACTTGCTAGGCAGAATGAGTTCCCGCTTCTTTTTATCGGAGTCACAAGTTTTCATATTATTGGGATGTGACAAAGATAGGAAAGGAGATCCCAGATCTTGCTTGAGATATAGGGGTAAGTATATCTCTTATTTTGAAAGACAATTAGGGAATAATCTTTCAAAATTGACATAGCACGAAAATTTGATTAAAAATGCCTTAATCGAATACCTTAAAATGAATATATATTTATCTATATATTCTAATATAGTGCATTCTTAATTTCAGAAAATGAAGTCCATGAACCCACTTAGCAGGCTCCTGGAGGTCAACCAGTTGACCGGACCAAATTATTCGGATTTAATCCGAAATTTGGATCTTGTCCTATCTGCGAAGTGCGTCTTTTATGTGCTTAGCAAGGAAAAGATAGCAAACCCTAAGACTGTGGAAGATAAGTCATATAATGAAAAATATGATGAAGACCATAATCTGACAATGTGCTACATCCTTGGGTCATTATCCAATGTGCTTCAGAAGCAACATGTGGAAATGAACCATTACCAAGAGATTATACTGAATCTGAAGGAGATGTTCGGTGACATAAACCACACACAACGTTACAATGTGATGAAAGAGCTTATTCACTGCAAGATGCAGAAAGGGACCTCTGTCAAAGAACACGTACTCAAAATGTTTGGGTACCTCTCTGAGCTGGAAACCCTGGGAGCCTACTTGGATTCTGAAATGCAAGCTGATTTCATTCTCCTGTCGCTCCCTAAGTCTTTCAACAACTTTGTTGTGTCTTACCACATGAACAAAGATGACTTCATAAACGCTGGGTTGTTAGCTGCATTGAAGTCTGCAGAAGACATCATGAAGAAGGACGACCCCTCTGCTAGTGCAATGGTTGCACAAGTAAGAGGAAAGCACGGGCGGAAGCAAGGTTCTCGAAAGGGCCCGACCCCGAAGAGGAAGAAGAAGAATCAAGGAGTTGGTTCATCTTCTAGTGCTTCCACACTGATGACATCGAAAAAGTTCGATGTCTGTCACCACTGCAAGAAGCTGAGGCACTGGAGGTGTAATTGCCCAGATTACCTGAAGTCTGCTGACAAAGATAAAGCCCTAGCAGGTATGAAATCTACTTTCATAATTGAAAGTAGCTTTCTCGTTGGACGAGAAGGAAGTTGGGTTGTAGATTCTGGTGCTTCTATTCATGTATGCAATTCATTGCATTTGTTTCAGGAAACTAGGAATCTGGAGTAAGGGGAGATAATTATCTAGATGGGTCTGATGAAAGTGTTGCAGCAGTCGCCATCAGGACATGCAGACTATCATTATCTAGTGGTCGAGTCCTAGTACTTAAATAGTGTCTTTATGTACCTGAAGTTAGAAGGAATCTGATATCTGTATCTAAGTTAGTTAGAAATGGATATTCCTTCACTTTTTGTAATAAATTAATCAAAAACCGTTATGATAAATATATTGCGGATGGTATTTTGACTTCTAGTGGACTCTATGAATTGTTCATTGATGAAAGTGTCATAAATGTCACTAGCACTGATAATAAAAACCCTAAGTGATCCAGGGAGGATGGAAATCATTCGAACATGATTTGGCATCAAAGGCTTGGTCATTTGTCTGTTGATAGGATCAATAGATTGATAAAGGATGGACCTTTAGATTTTCTACAGGTTCAATCTTTACCTACCTGCGAACACTGCATTCGAGGTAAAATGACTAGAACACCTTTCTGTAACAAGGTTACGAGATGCGAAGGTATTCTTGACCTAATACATACTGATGTATGTGGTCCCTTCAGTACCGCGACTAAAAATGGATATCGATATTATTTGACATTTATTGATGACCATTCGCGATACAGGTTTATCTTCCTACTACGTCATAAATCTGAAACATTTGAAAAGTTCAAAGAGTTTATGGCTTTGGTTGAGAACCAAACCGATAGGAAGATCAAACGGATTCGGTCTGACCGAGGTGGTGAGTACCTCTCAGATGAATTCAAGGAATACCTTAAAGAGAATGGAATTGTCTCTAATCTCACTCCTCCTCGAACTCCCCAACTTAATGGTGTTGCTGAAAGACGTAACAGGAACATCATGGACATATTCCGTTCAATGATGAGCAAAGCACATTTACCTCTTAGTTTCTAGGGATATGCAGTAGAGACTGCGATATATATCCTGAACAAGATTCCTAGCAAGTCTATACCAAAGATTCCTCACGAGCTCTGGTATGGTATCAAGCCTAGTGTTAAACACTTGAGGGTTTGGGGATGCTTGGTCCATGCAAAGAACATGGACGCAAGTAAGCTAGAATCTCGCACTGGTAAGCGCTACTTCATTGGGTACATTAAAGATGGTATTGGATACCAGCTTTATGACCCTGAGACCCAAAAGGTTTTTGTCTCTAGGGGATGTGAAATTTCTGGAGTATGATTTCCTTAAAGATCAAGACAGGAATGAAGTAGAGGAACTCATTGAATCCCCTGAGGATTCTGAGATTCCTGAACCAGAAACTGAAGAAATAAATGAAGATGAAACACCCATACCTCTTCGAGGGAGTTCGAGGGTGTTTCACCACCTAAAAGGTATGGATTCCATGTGTCAGGAGAGACTGACAACGATCCTTCTTCATTTGATGAAGCACTCACGGATCATGACATGGATAGATGGATGCCAGCAATGAAGTCAGAGATTGACTCCATGCATAAGAAGGTGTATGGACCCTAGAGGATCCACCTAAAGGGGTAAAACCCATTGGGTGTAAATGGATCTTCAAGAGAAAGAGGGGACCTGATGGGAAAGTAGAGACTTTCAAGGCACGACTCATAGCCAAGGGCTACACACAGAGAGAAGGCATCAACTACGATGAGACGTTCTCTCCTGTGGCTATGCTTAAATCCATCAGGACACTGCTAGCTATAGATGCATCTCTTGACTACGACATCTGGCAGATGGACGTCAAGACAACTTTCCTCAATGGATACCTCGAGGAGGATATCTATATGGAGCAGCCCCAGGGCTTCATAGTTGAGGATGGTAAAGTATGTAAGCTGAAGAAATCCATCTATGGGCTCAAACAAGCTTCTCGTAGATGGAACATCAGATTTGATGAAACCATAAAGAGTTATGATTTTGTGCAGAATCCTGATGAACCTTGTGTGTACAAGAAGCTTAGTGGGAGCGCCATTGTGTTCATCGTGATTTACGTAGATGATATCCTTATTATTGGGAATGATACAGGAATGATGACCATTGTGAAGATTTGGCTATCCCATACCTTCGAGATGAAAGATCTTGGAGAAGCCTCTTACATCTTAGGCCTGAAATTGTTCAGAAATCGAGAAAAGAAAATATTGGGATTATCACAACATGGATACATCAAGAAGATTCTTGAACGATTCCGTATGGATAGTTCAAAGAAAGTATTCCTCCCCTTAGGACATGGTATCCATCTGTCTAAAGGGATGGCTCCTCAAAGTGTTGAGGAAAGGAAGGCCATGGCTGGATGCTCTTACGCATCAGCTGTAGGAAGCTTGATGTATGCCATGATGTGTACTAGGCCAGATATTTGCCATGAAGTGGGAGTGGTAAGTCTTTACCAATCCTGCTATGGAGAGAAACACTAGAATGTAGTAAAGAACATATTCAAATATCTAAGACGGATGCGAGATTACATCTTGGTCTATGGGGATGGTGATCTCCAGGTCTTAGGATATACAGATTCATACTTCCAGTCAGATATTGATGATTGAAAGTCGACATCAGGGGTTGTATTCTTCTTGAACGGTGGTGCTGTGAGCGGGAGAAGCAAGAAGCAGGACACTACGACAGATTCAACAACAGAAGCCGAATACATTGCTGCATCGGATGCTGCAAAGGAGGCGGTGTGGTTACGTAAGTTCATCTTGGAGCTTGGCGTAGTTTTCTCTGATACTTCCGTCCCATTACTCTGTGATAACACTGGAGCCATTGTCCAAGCAAAGGAACCCAAGTGCCATCAAAAGAGCAAGCACGTGGAAAGGAAATACCACATCATTCGGGAGATTCAAAAGCGTGGTGATATCATCATCACAAAGGTGGCCTCTGCCGACAAAATTGCTGATCCTCTCACCAAACCTCTGACACAGAAGGTTTTTGACCAGCATGTAATGAGTATGGGTTTACAGATTGTACCTGAATGGTTCTGAGGGCTAGTGGGAGATTGTTAGACATGTGAGCCTTGGGCGAACCATTCATACAATAAATGTTATTGTAATATTTATGTTTATCAATAAAAGTTATTGACACTTCACTCCCTTTATGAAATTATATGAATGAATGCACTATAATGTCCCTCTGTACAATTAGGTTTATGTACCATGGCTATCTTGATGATCATATAGCTGTTGATTCATTAAATGAATCAGCCTGGTGTTTGGATGAATATCTAAGGAGTTAGATAGAGGACTCATCAAGCACCGTCAAATGATTGTAAAGTGAAGATCTCCAGCCTGAGTAGGAGATGGCAATCCTTTCTCACATAGGTTGATATCTGACCGACCTCTCGATGCATGTCCTCTGCATGGGAATAGTGATTCGGAGGTGTCAGATTAGTTAGGTCAATGGGTTGACTTAGCGAGATCGAGATAACTTAAGTCATATGTTGAATGCTGTCACAACATAGGCATGCATCCTCTGACCGAAGACAGATGTATTGCTATATGTCTGAGTATGTACATTTGGCAGACCAATAGGTTGATGACCTAACCAAGGTCTATACACCGATGAGCTGGTGTGCATATAAGGGTATATGAGCAATATGATCTCTCAAAGGGATCATACAGGTTCACTTGTGGACCGGAAGATAGGAGCTCACTCATGAGGTATTGGGACCGATCAAATTCCATGCATGGTCGTCGTGCTTTGGAAGCATGACATGAATTTGAAGGTACGACATATGCTTTGGAAAGGCATATGATCGATACCAACTCCCAATGACCAAGATTGAGAAACTTAGTGATCAAACCCTGAAGAAGACAGTATAAAATTGATCTTGATCTTCGGGTTGATCATGGATCTTCCAGTATGAAGGATGTACATGTATTGGGAATACCTGAGGGTGATTTGATCATAAACGATTGTATATCCATGACGCTTCCATTCCGAGGGAGTGATGAAACAGGTCTGGATTTTAGTGACTCCTTTCAGTAGAGAAGCAATCCGATCTTAGTCCAAGTGTTGGACATTGGTCTGAATGAGATTCAGATTCAATGAGAAGATTAGATTTGCGGTCTTGATTTAATCAAGCATCTGTGGGAGGTTCGTAAGATCTAGATTTGAGATAAGATCTCAATATCCAAGTCACTATACATGGAATAATACAATCACTCTGTCCTTATCTCCAAGTATTTACGGAGAAAGCACATTATTCTTGAAGGGGTTCAAGAATAATTCATTTGATGAACTTCATATCCAAGCAAGAAGGACTTCATGATTAAATGATATTTAATTATCAAGCATAATATGAATATGATTCATATTGTGAGAATGATTATCCAAGATAATTAAATGGGATTTAATTATCAAGGATTATAGAATGTGGATAATACTATCTATAATATTTGTGTATTATAAATATGATTTATAATATACACATATTAAAGAGAGAGAGAGAAATTTTGTAAATAACATTTGTTAATTATTAAATGTGGATTGGATTCACATTTATTAATTAATTGGAAATGTGTTTTACAAATTAGTTTGGGATGTGAATATGATTCACATAATTTTCAATGGCATGATTGAAATATTCACAAATTAATTTGGAATTAATTTGGTGGATAATTTTGTGATAATTTTTATTACAAAATATATTAAGAAATAATAAGATAAAATAAAAAAAGAGACAAAACAACCACCTAAATAATAGGTGGCGTCACCTATGACTTATTCATAGGTGACGCCCCCTATATTCTAGGGTGGTTAGTTGCCTCCTTTTTTTGTTATCACATTATCTCTAAGTTAACTAATTTATATTAAATTAAATTATGTTGATAATGTTGTAATATATTTTTAATTTAAATATAAATTAATGTTGTTGGTTTTAACCAACAACAATCATAGCCATTGATCATTACATAGACCAAGCATGACCGTTGGATCTATGTATCCATGGATTGAGATCCATTGGATCCTAAACTAGTATAAAAGGAGGGCTAGCCTAGCCTTTCTAAGTACATAATCTAGAGTTGTAGATCTCTCATTCTCATGTGGCCTCTCTCCCTCTCAATCTCAAGTGGTTGTCCACTTTGTATATTGAGGAGGAGAGCGTCTTGCATTCTCCTTCGACGACTCGAGGATCTCCTTCTCCTTTTGAGTTGCTTGCTCTAAAGAAAGACGATAGATTTCATTTGATGTAATCAGGGGAGCCATCGCTTGGATCTTCATCGAGGATTGCGGGACGAACGCGACTCATCATCGTGCCCGCAAGTGCGTTCTTCGTGGATCGGACTTGAGACAGGAGGATCTCTATTTTGGGATCTTGCGATCACAACCACGCTTCAAGAGGTATTCCTTATACTTTGTGGTTTGATGAAACGATCTGAGAAGTGTTCTCGTGATCATTTGGTTTCATCTTTACTTTTAAAAATTTTACCACATCTAGCCACTAGTACGACTAGTTGCTCCGATTACATATGATGCAATCAACACGCTTCCGTGATGCGCTTAAGGATACTAAATATCCTTCACAATGTACGTCCTAAGTAAGGCACACATGAGAATGGGGTGTATAAGCAGTACAAAAGAGGGACAGAGGTAAACAAAAGCGAATATACAACAAAGTGGATGTATAAAGGATCAAGAAGGTCGAAAGCGAACCTTCTTGTGGGACTACCGAGGAATAGATCTGACAAAGTGTATGTCAACATCGGGGTCCTCAGATGACACAAACTGATCAGGGTCAACAGGGTGGAGATCCTCAGTGTGTGAGGAGGCATAGACGGGTCCGTGGAAGAAGTACAGCTATGTTCGGCCTTGGGTGTCTCTCTAATGTCATCGTGAGAAGGGACTAACTTATCATCAAAAGAAGTGTAGTCAGTGTTGTCGTGTGAGTTCTCATCTAGTTCAAAACCAAAAGGAACAAACTCATCAGTGGAAGTCGTCAAATCATTTTTTTCCTATATAGTCTCAACCGGGTCATCATTCTCATCAAAAGGCTCGAATTCCTTGATAAAACAACAAGATCAAATTCGTCCTTAATCTTATCAATATCCGCCCTCTTCTCGATGGTATCAATCGTGTAAATCCCGCAGATGTCATCAACACAATGCCAAGTCCCAGAGGAAGGAACTCTAAGGTCCATGCTTTCCGAATCTTCCTCCTTGGAAATAAATTCTTAGGTCTCAGTGGAATCCAACATACAACAAAAATATTTGATCGTCTCTTCAAGGTTACAATCCTCGAGATCAACCAAAATAGGTGTAGTCACATCAAGTGCAGGTCTCTAGTCGGCTGTGAGTGCAGTGATGATCACCTCGCTTTCGTCAACAGGATAGAAGCGAATCTTTCTCGATCCATAGTCAGTAACAACCCTTGTAGAGGTGAGGAATGGTCTTCCCAAGATGATTGGAGAGTGCTCCCCAGTGGAGGTCTCCATGAGCAATACGACAAAATAAACATTGTACCTCGTGCCCTGAATCAATATGATGACGTTTTCAAGGATAGCCTTCGACCTCTTTATTGATCCATCAACAAACTGAATGATCAACCTGGTTTTCTTTGGAGACCCTAAGTGAAGATATTGTACTAGAGAGAAGGGTATAATGCTAATTGAAGAACCACATTCAAGGAGAGTGTGATCACAATTATGGTCAGAGATGGTGCAGCTAATGAAAGGTGTGTCAATATTCCTTTTTCTAGATATAGGGCAGTGTGTCAATAAGTGAGTAGTGTCCATGGTCAGAATGTGATGCTCGGATATGCTCCTCTACTTTCTCTTCTTGGGAAAAGGAGCAGATAAATGGGTCATGGCCTGTTAAAGTGGGGCATCAATGATCTCATGAATAGCGACCACCACTTCAGGTTCAGTCAACATTTTTTGAATTTTTGGACCTCCTCCATACAAGGGAGCAAGTTGGAATCATCATATACACGAGGAATGCCAAGAGCAGTTTGTAAATTGGCATCCTCGGGGTCAAAAGTGGGACAGGGTGTGAGTGGATGTGTGGGAAAAAGATCTGGCAAGCAGGCACTCTCCTCACAGTCTAGATCAACCAAGTGTCTCCCAAACTCTTTTTGTATTTTTTTATTTTCGTCATTTTTTATATTTTGAGCAATTACAAGCTCTCATGATAATCCTCAAATGAATCTGAATACTCAAAGAATGGAGCATCATGCTGGATCTTATTTATGCAAATTAGATCATTCATCCTCGAGTTCGTATGCTCCATCATCTGATTCACGGTCTCAAGTGTGGACATCATGAAAGGTAGCTCCAAAATCTCAAGATTGGGTATGTCAGATGCGGGTGGTGGGTGCAGATAAACATCACATTCTAGATTGAGATAATCAAGGAAGAGTGGATTGTCAAAATGTGAGGGTGATGGTGGTGGAAATGATGGGAAAAGTTCAAAATATGGATCTTGAAATAATGGGTTAGGTGCATATATACAAAAATAAGAAGCAAAGTCCTTCTAGAAAATGAGAGGTGGACCGGCTAGAGTGAACAATGGGTCCGCAAAGTCCGGATAAAATACGCTCCAGTCGACCATCTCGAAATAAAATGAAAACGATTGGGAGAGCACGATCGTCAAGTCAAGAGCAGTGAGAAAAAAGGCACAAATGTGCAGAGATGATCTAGAATGCACATAAAGCAATCACAAACAAACACACACAAATCAAAACCCCTCAATTAACCTACTCAACTCGGTAGTGACTGTAAAGTTTCGATCTTTTTATCTTGTCTATTTTAGAGTTAGTGGAGAAGTCAAATTTGTGCAAACACTTAGGAGGCTTGATAGGATTTGGGCACTAGTCCTTAGTATGCAACGAGCAAATAAAAGCGAAGATAATGAGGGGATTACTCGCCCCAAGATAAATAATTTTCTTTTTCGTTCATTTCAGGGTCGAGTAATATTAGCAGTCCCAATTTTATTTATTTACTTTTTAGATTTTTAATAAGAAATGCATGCGCCTATCGAGGAGTCAATTCCTTTAAGCACCTAGGTTGTCAAAATCAGAGGGATAGTTAGAAAAGCAATGCAAGAGGTAAAAATGATGATGAATGCTAAAGTGTAAATGCTCACCTTGCCTCCAGCACTCTACATGCAAAGATACTCAGCAGAATTGAAACCTACACTATATGCAAATGCAAGTCGATGAAATCGCCCTAAGTTCAGAAAATGTTATTAGCGTGAAGCACCAATGCTAATGACTTAGAATGGAACCTAAGAGTCTGGTCTTGGAGTCTCCTCGGTGCCCACAATAGGGGTCCTGCAAGCGTTGTATGGAGGACTCTCATGATGTGGGGTTCCGAGACTAAGTGAGAAGTAATTCAAAATTTGACTATGTCCAAACATTACTATAGGTACATGCCCATGTAATTAAGTGTTTGGCCTTAATCTATCGTCAATCAAGTCTTAAAGCTTATGGCTCAGTCACACAAAATAAATAAAACAAAATCGGGAAATAAATAAAAAATGTGAAGAAAACATGAAAAACTACGGTGAGCCTTTAAGTGAACAAACACTTGGAAAATGGACCCGAATGTCCAACATCTAGAGTACTTGTATTATTTCAAATTAGAGTCTCTCTCTCACAAATAAATACAATAAAATAAAACAGAGCTGTGACTTCAAAAATCTCTAAGTCTGCTTTGAAGCTAGGTCGACAGACTGAAGCTGGCTTCACGTGAGTGCGCAGGCGCCTTGGTAAAGCACGTCCCTCGATCCACAGTACCTCGCATAAAGTCAACAAAGAGAAGAGGTTAGGCATCTTAAACAATTATATCAAATAATAAGGAAATAAATAAAGCTGCAAAATAGATAAATAATCACAATCAATCAATCGATGCCAATCTATGTGTTGTTGCTCCCCGGCAACGATGCCATTTGTTGAAGAGGATTTTGCGAGAGTCTAGAAATCTGACAAGGTGAGAAATCCTGTCGATGCATTGGCCACTCACGAAACCCAACTTCAGACAACAATTAACCCTCAATTATGATCAAACAATGAAAAGCAAGTGCGCAGTTAAAATTTATTATAACTCTACAACAAGGGTGTGTATAGGTGCAAGTATGCGCAGAGTATCGAACACAAGAAACAAGCAGAATAGATCGGATAATGAATGCACAAAAATGTGAGTGTGATGTATTTGTCTATAAGTGCTCTTTTTGTGGGTTTTTAATTTTTATTTTTTTATATTTTTTATTTTATAATTTTGTATTTTGGTTTTTAATTTTATGACTATATATTTTTTATATTTTGTATTTTTATCTTTTATTTTTCTTTTAATATAAATATAGGTCTATATATAGAGTATATATACAATATAGGCTATAATAGATATAAATAGTAATAAAAATAATCAAAAATAAGAGAATAAAATATTTTTTGGTTTTACATAATTTTTTACTATTTTTTTATTTTTTAAATAATATTGATATTTTTATATATTTTTGAAATCAAAAACCCAAAATCGGGGCTTAAATAAATAACTGAAATTAAGATGGACGTGAAAATTATAAAACAACATCAAAAATTCTCCAAATTAATTTTAAAAAAAATAATTTAAATAAAATTATAAAATAGGAAACATAATTTTTGGTTTTGTTCAAAATTTTTATATTTTTAGAGTTTTTAGGGTTTTTCAAATTTTTAGAGTTTTCTTTTTAATTATTTTAGATATAGAAGTTAAAAATACTTAAATAAACAAAATACATGTTTTTTGGGAATTTTTCATAATGATTTTATTTTTTTATGGGTTTTATAGTGCAAAAGAGAGAAAGCACTATGTTCTTTATTTTTAATAAATAATATAAAGTCCTAATTGAGAAATAAAATTTGTGCATGAAAGTGTGTGCAATTAGAAGCAAACACCTATTTTTTAGATTTTTTAGAGCAATGTAGCTATATGAAATAAATACAAATAACAAAGAGAAACTACACAACTGACAAGGGTATATATGTAAATAACATAAAAATATGGGTCCGACTAGCAATTTTTTTAAAATATTATAACCGAATATTCAAATTTCTTGAGCAATTACAAAAATCAGCACCCGCGAGGGCCTTTCTACAAAAATGCCAAGCCCACATGCACGAGCACGTGAGCCACGCTAGCAGGGGTCAAAATGAAAATATTAGAAAGTTAGTAGCCTAACTTTAATTTGTGAAAAAACATATGAAACTGAATTTAAAAGTTTCAGGATTTAAACTAAATATTCAAAAGTCCAGGGGTCCACTACGAAATGCCCCCTCACGTGAAGCTCACGTGAGGTGGCGTGGCCTTGACCTGAGAGCAAATACTAGAAGCTCAAGGTTCTTTTCGTAGAATTACAAAAATAATTTAATTGTCGATGAAAGATTAAGTATTATGAATTTAATTACAAAAATGGTTGGGTTGGGTTCGCAAAATACCCAGCAAGAGGCAGATGCGGACGACTGGATTTGATTAACTTGCCACGTGTCCACATCACACGCAGCGATGACGCATCGCGTCGATAGCCATGATCAGATCCGTGGGGGAGATCCGACGGTTGGGGCGTGCGAGGATCTGATGGTGGCTGCTACGTGTGATGAACGACGACCCATCAAACTACGATGGAGGGGGGATGAAGAACTAAGAAGCCTCTCCGGAGAGGTGAACTTCACCGAGCCCGATCTCCCTCCTCTAGTGTTTCTTCAAGCTCCAAAACTAGTCCGAATGCTCCTGCAGTCCCCCTCTAGGTCCTGGTAGCTCCAAAATTCTCCAATGATGGTTGAGGGAAGCACACGAGGTTGGCGGAGCAAACGAGCTCTAGGAACCTCGACGAATCTCTAAAATAAGCCCCAACAGACACTTTAGCTCCATGACCTACAAAAAAGAGTGAGAGGGTCGAGGGCAAACTGTCTTGACCAAACAACAGGGTGGAATGGAGCAGGGGTAGGTGAAATGGAGGCTCATAAGAGAGACCTCCGACGAGTGGTGGACTAGAGTGATTGAATGATTAAAACGCAAAAGGAAAGTGGGGAATTGAACCTAAGAATAAGGTCAAGCTAAAATCTACAAGAAAAGAGGGACAAAATAAAAACGTCACCCGTAAAAATCGGGAAGAAGACCTCGACGAAACGATCTCATCGGAGGTGGGGTAGAGACCATCCTAGGACCACCTAACCGCGCCTCCAAAGAGCTGGAGATCTCTTTGTCACCTCAATCTATCCTGGGCTCCAAGGTGGTGGGCCAAAATGAGTCAAAAGGGGGTTCAAAAGGAGGAGGAAAGATGAAGGTGGTTTTTGTACAAGTGACTGGGTGGGCTCCTAAATCGACGAAAATATGGCGAATCGTGGTTCCAATCCTCGAGACAATACTTAGGTGTGTAAGACGGATAATCGATGAGAAAAAGTCGTGAACAATGTTAGGCCAAAGGATGCAAGGTTCGACCTCAAAAGATCCGAGAAGAAGAGGCCAAACGCATGTATGACATGTGACAAACCTCTCTTAGAGAGTTGATTGAGGTCAACGAGCATGAGAAGCTGGTTGGTCCACGTGGACCAACCAAAAAATCCCTAGAAAAAATATTTTAAAAAATAAATTAAAAATAATAAATGAATTTATTAATTTTAAGTTATAAAATAAAAATATTTATTATTTTATGAAGAATTTTATTATGATTTTTAATTATTTTGTAGAGCTTTGTTATTACAAGTTAATTTTTAGGGTTAAAGTATGGTATATTCATCTATAATTTAGTCTTTTATATTTATTTTGTATTTTATATTTTATTAATTTAATTTATTATTTTATAAATTTATAACTTAATTTTATATACTTAAATGTATTTTTGTTTTAGCATTCTGATATAATATATATACTTGATTAATTAGGTATTGTTTTATATATGTATAGATATAAGCAATTAATCTATAATTTTTATACTATTTTAATGTTTTCTTTATATTTCTATTGTAGTTTTAATATGCACATATATTAGAATAATATATACAAAATTATAAAATATAAAATTATAAAAATAATGAATAATAAATAAAATGAACATTTTAATCACTATAACTATATAATGAGGGTCCAAAACCCCACTTTCAGACCGTAACTCTAAAAAATATGAAACCACCTTCGTTAAATAGCTTATTAAAAGTTATATACAATTTAAGTGATTTTGATATATTTTGAATTTTTATTTGAGAGATATGGGTATGAGAAGTTGGGATTTTAGAATCTTAATCTGAGTATAGCTTTTCTCTTTATATTATTTATATATAAAATAATTTTTGTATTTTTATATATTTTATTATCTACAACTTTCATGTACAAAGTTTCTTCATTTGAGGTATAAAAAGTGGAACTAAAAATAGGTCCGAAAAATGAATAAAAATGTATAAAATAAATGGGATTATTATTTGTATTTTGGCCCTTATCTCCCCTACTTTATTCCTCGTCAACCTAGTCATCGAGATGCCTAGGTCTCAGGGTTTAGGATCATAAAATATCTTCAATATTCTTTTCTTTTCTTTTCTTTATTCTATAATTTTGGTATTAAAAACTGCATTTTATATATTATTTATGCAATGATGCATGGATGTTAAAATGTCTAAATTAAGGTTATTTACATATATTTACTAGGATTTTTACAGCCAAAATGATAGAATAAAGATGATGAAATGGAGATTCATCAGCAGACGCATGGATTACCTCTGACATACGACCTTATAGCCGTTAGGGGTGGATCTGATGATTGTGATCGCAGGTGAGCATGTACGTCACATTCACCTGCAAAGTTGATCTGATGCCTCTAAAAAATGGTCGGATGAACGGCTGGGATTAAATATGGAAAGAATCTTGATCGTACGATGACTTGATGTGTTGAAAGAACTCGGCTCAGCGACTTTTAATCAGCTATGGAGAGATATCCACAGGCCTGATGAGGTCGCTAAAGGGTCCTGCACCATCATGAAGCCCCTATGTGTCGACCATGATGCTTTGTTGGAGGAGTTGATGGCTGGATGGTCGAGACGGTGGTGCTTCACCTGGAGTTGCTCTGCTTGAGCAGTTGGAGATCCAAACGGGTCTGCAAGCATGCACCAATACATGTAAAGGAAAGGGGGACTCGGGGCCTATGCTCCTATCTTTTTATTGCATGCAGATATAAAGGAAGCGATGGGGAATGGGACCTCCATACGAAGTGGAGGAAGGATGTCTTGTCCCTAATCTCACTCTGATGATTGAATCTATGTGGTCCGGTCACAAGAGGGAGTAGGTGGTGAGGTGAGAAGTCGATCGGTATGGCAAGGTGTGAGTGGCGGGGCTCCGACCATCTTGTTATAACTAGTGAGTTGGGGTAGCGATGGAGATGAAATCAAAGTGATACATGAAACATGGAGCGAGATAAATGGTACCTGAAGATGTTGATATGCTTAGGGTCTTCAGCGGATGTTGTGGTGAGGTTATAGCCTCGATTCCACGGTGGAAGGAGGAAGAGGCTTTTCACAATGGAGGTCTTCAGCAACGACTTGAGCTGCGGTCAAATGGCCACCAAGCCGAACTCTGAAGAAGGCTTTGAGCACTTGTCACTCTGATTGCGCTAGCTAGGGGGCAAGGGTGGTGCGAGTCACGAGCTTCCACACATGGGAGGAGGAAGAGCATATTTATATGAGTGCTTAAGGGTCTAGAAAGATTGGAGAGGAATGCAAAACCCTAGGCAGATCCGGTTGCGCCTAGGGATTTGTGAGGATCACGGATCTTAGGAGTGCAGTCGGGTAGTGAAATCAAGGCGAAGGGTCATCAGAGTCGGGCGCTAAAATGGGAGAAGAAGCTCTAGCGAGGCGAATGAAGACTCGACCTGGATAGGAGGAGACGTTGACCAAGGTCAATGATCCTAGGTGGACCAATCAGATTGTAGAAAGAATGTTAAATATAAAATAGTAAATGATTTTAAAATAAAAAGTGTATAATATAAAAATGATCATTATTTTATAAGCTAATTTTCTATGATTTTTAATTATTTTATGAATATATAAATAGGGTATATACATTGTTAATTTCTATATACTTGTATAATATACCTCTGTATTATGTACATGTATTTTTATTTTATTATTTTTAAAAAATACTTTTATTTTATATTTTATTTATTTATAAAATAATGTAAGGAGTATAAAATATTTTTATATGATTTATATAATTTACATAAGGGCATTAAATAAATAGGTATTGTATATACACAAGTGTCTTTTGTACGATGAATTGTGGATTTTATTTTTATTTTTATTTTGTTTTCCTGGTTTTTATTTTTTATATTATTTCTAGGTCTATATACAAGTATTTAAAAATAGTAAGATACTTTTATTTTGTTAAGATTAAATATAAATAATTATTTGTACAAGTATAGGTGGTATGTACAATACATAGTGTGCCTTTATCTCTCTCTACTTATTCTTCAGCGATTAGGTCAAGTCTTGACCTTCTCTTAGGGTTGGTCACTCTGTATTTAATCTAAATACATACTTATTTTTTTCTCTTTGTTCTTTTTTTGGAAATTAAGTGTTAATTGTGAGATATTAGTAATGGCATAAACAAAGTTAAGTTATTGTATTTATAGATATTTATAAATAGTTTTGCTTAAAGAAAGAGCTAAAATAAAAGAACAAAAAATGAGAATCATAGATTCATCAACCACTTTATACTAGTGTTCATGTTGTTAATATCTCTCCATATGTACCTTTGGATGGTGTTGTCCTTGATAGGTTTGGCATGGAAAAGATGTCTTATACTACCATTTGCGGATAATTGTATGCCATGCATTTGTGCATGTTCCCAAGGACGAAAGCTCCAAGTTGGATGTAAAGATGAAGTAGTGCATTTTCTTGGTATATGGATGAGATGAATTTGGATACAGGTTGTATGATTCAATCGAAAAGAAGTTCATGAAGAGCAAGGATGCGGTCTTCTCTGAAGGGACTCTCCTTCAAGAAACTATTAGCTAGATGATGTGAGCCATTTCCTTTACAACGGGATCCACATTAGTTTCATATGATGCTTTTGAGTAAGTGCCAGATGTAGGAGATAAGGATGTCATGCCAAAGGTATCTCCTCGTGATGATGATGCAAATGACGATGATGGTGATGGTGAGCAGGATGATGCAAGCTCTTCTTCTTCTGAGGCTCTCCCACCGCAAAGACCCATCAGGAAGAGGTGACCCATAACTTGATATTATGCATGAGATACATTTTGTTGACAGATAGGTGCGAGCCTGAATGCTACGAAGAATCCTTACAAGATGCAAACAAGAAAAAATAGGCAGAAATTATGAAAAAAGTGATGGAAACCCATTATGACAATCATGCCTTTACGTTTGTCAAGTTGCCCAAAGGCAAGAGTGCATTGAGTAACAAGTAGGTTTATAGAGTGAAAATTGATGGATACTCTAAAGACGTGATGTATAAAGCTAGGATGGTTGTGAAAGGTTCTAACCAAAGGTAGGGAGGTGACTTTGACGAGATCTTCTCTCCTGTGGTGAACTTATCTTCTATCAGGGTGGTTCTCATCTTGGCATCTAACCTTGACCTAGAGGTTGAACATATTGGTGTGAAAGCTTTCATCCGTGATGACCTTGAGGAGGAAATTTACATGTTGCAACAAGAGGGCTTTGCAGCCAAAGGCAATGAAGACCATATTTAGGAGCTAAAGAAAACCTATATGGCTTAAAGCATGCATCTAGACAATGGTAAAAGAAGTTTGAGTCATTCATGAGGGAGCTAGCTATTCCAATACTACTTCAGACCATTGTATTTTTATGAAGAAATTCTCAGGTGGTGACTTCATCATTTTATTGCTTTATATTGATGGTTTATTGATTGTTGGCAAAAATAGTGGGAGAGTTTATTGCTTTAAGGATTTGAGAAAGTACTTTTGTATGAAGGATTTGGGACATGCATGTCAAATTTTAAGGTATAAGGATCACAAGGGATTGTAAGGCAATGAGGTTGTGGCTTTCCCAAGAGAAGTACAATGAGAAGGTACTTCAAAAATTTCATATGGAGAAGGTAAAGCCATCTAGCACCCCTCTTAGAGCGCATTTGAAGCTGAGCTCCGAAAATGGCCCACAAAACAATGAAAAGAAGAAAGATATGGAAAGAGTTCCCTATGCATTATCCATTGATATTCTCATGTATGCCAAGGGTTGTACGAGGCCAGATACTGCTCATGCAGTTGGAGTTGTTAGTAGGTCCATCTCAAATCCACGGAAAGAACATTGGAAAGTAGACAAATGAATCTTGAGATATCTCCAAGGTATTAGCAGTTACTTTTTTAATTTAGAGCAGAGAAGCCTATTCTTCTTGGTTACATGGAGTTAGATATGGAAGGTGGCATTGATGGGAGAAGATCTATATCGGGTTGCATGTTGTCATTGGCAAGTGGTGCAGGTTCTTGACAACCTCATCTCCATAAGTTTATTGCTTTATCTACTACAGAGGATGAGTTCATTGCAACCACAGAGGCGTGCAAGGAGTTGCTGTGGATGAAGAAGTTTATGTAGGAACTTGATTTTGGTTACGAGAAGTGTGTTATTGTGACAGTAAGAGTACCATTCATCATGTTAGGAACTCCAGTTTTCATGCGAGGTCGAAGCAAATTGATATGAGATATAATTAGATATAAAATATCATAGAAGATAAGCAACTTGTTCTTGGCAAAATCTACACAAATGACAACGGTGTAGTTATGATGACAAAGTCATGACCATTAAGAAAGTTTGAAGGTTACCGTTCCCTTACTGGATTGGAGTGGAGTCTTCTTTGCATAAAGTACGAACTCAACCATCATGTTGGATCTCAGGAGTTCATTTTCTTTACATGAAGACTGTTTGGTGTTCTTCTTTTCATGGGCTGGAGGGGGAGACCTATTGTGTTGTGCAACCCCATTATTAATTCCATTTCTTTATGAGCATACTTTCAAATCACCCCAAAATGGACGTGGCTGAAATTTGCCCAGTAAACTTCATATTCTTGCAGAGAGAACTGCGATGGCATTCAACAATTCTTTTGTCCTATTTCGTGTGTGGTGCCTGTTGCGCTTTGAGATCTTAGGGATGCATATTATCATATATTCTCCACCTCCAAATCACTGGGATCGAAACAATGTTTGTTGTCGGAGATCATAACGAAGAGGAACTAAGTTTAGGTCATTGTGGAGCAAGTTTGGACTGCAAAATTGGGTGACATTTCTCTATCTTTTTCCATTTTATTTTTGTTGTTGTGATTATTTATTGATTCACCTTGGCAAGAAGGTTTTTGCTTTCTAGGGGAGATGTTTGATTGGGTCGTGTAGGATATGTGGTCCCCTCCCTCATTTTGGGGGTTTCCACGTTAAAATTTCCTCGTGCATTTTGTGATTGTGGATTTTTAACTACTTGTAGTTCTTATGCCTTGATTTATTTGTTAATATGTCAAGTTGCTCGATTCTATACGCTTCTGTATTATTTGTGTGATTGATTATTCTCAATAGAGTTCTATCAGAGTTTGTTCAATGACGGATTACAAGACAGAGTTTAGTTTGAGCTGAATGATTAGTCTTAGTAAGACTATCACAATTTATGAAAGACCAAGATGAAGGATATTTTATATGTGAAGGCCATGCACCTTCCAGTGTTCACCACCCAAAATCCCGAAATCAAAACATATGAGGATGTGAATTTGAACATGAGAAGGTTTGAAGTTTCATCAGACTGTTCATTGATGAGAATGTTTACAACTACATCCAAGATGAAAGCTATGTTAGAAGCGAGTGGTTGAAATTATAAAAACTTTACGCCTCTAAACGGGAAGTAACAAATTGTTTCTTCTCAAGAGATTGGTGAATTTGAGGTTCAAGGAGGACAACTCTGTGTTAGATTTTCTGAATGATACAAAGAATAACAAGTCAGTTGAAGAGCATGTGAATACAATTTGAAGATGAGATATTGGGATTATTGTTGCTTGCTACTCTATCAGATTTTTGAGAGGCTTACAGAGTCCAACTTACTAACTCTTCAGTTCATGGGGTTGTTTCTTTGGATGTTTTCAAGTCTGGCATTCTCAATGAGGAGATGGAAGAAAATGCAAGTAAGCTCTTCACATTCATAGGTTCTTGTCATAGAGAATTGGGGGAGGAGCAGGATCAAGACTGATAAGGGTATAGATAACAACAAGAGCAAGTCTAGATCTAGATATTAAAATATAAAGTTCCATTACTGAAAGAAGAGAGGGTACATCAAGAAACATTTATTTCAACTCAAGAGAGATAAAAATAATGGTTGTGATATGCAAGAGAAAAAGAATGAACAAGTTACTGCATTGGCACAACATGAAGTCCTTATTGTTTGTGATGAGATGTTGAATGTCGCAAAGGATGGTACTTTTTAACTTGTTGATAGTAGGTCTACTTTACATGTGACTTATCAGAGAGAGTTTTATCTTCATATACATCTGATGATTTTGGCATATGAAAGATGGGGAATGGTTCTTTATCCCATGTTGTTGGCATTCATAATGTTGCATTGAAGATTGACCATGGAGCAGTATTGATGCTCAAAGATACGAGGAATGCACCAGATATGAACTTGAATCTCATTTCTCTAGGCAAGATTGATGATGAAGGATATCTCAGCACTTTTAGTGATGGGTAGTGGAAGCTTACTTAGGGATCCTTGGTTGTTCCTTGTGCCAAGAAGTACAATAACAATCCTTACATCATGAATGCATCCATTTCCCTTGATGTGGCACATGTGACTTTAAATTCTAGTTCCATTGAGTTATCGCCTCGACGATTAGGGAACATGAGAGAGAATGGGTTACAATGCTTGGTGAGAAAGAATATATTGGCATATGTAAAGAAAGAGAAGTTAGAGAGATGCAATCATTGCTTTGCTAGGAAGCAGATGAGGGTCACCTTCCAAAGCCATCCTCCTTCTAGGAATATGCAGGTGTTGGATCTAGTCCACACCGATATTTGTGATCCTTTAAAAGTAAGTTCTCTTGGTGGCTCACTTTTTCTGTTACATTCATCGATGATTTTTGCAAGCAAGTTTGGTTTTATACCTTTAAGAGGAAGGACCAAGTCCTTGGTGCTTTCAAGGACTTTCATGCACTAGAGTATCCATCTAGAAAGAAGCATAAGTGATCTGCAGTGACAACAGTGATGAGTACATTTGGTTGTTTGATGAGTATTGCAGGTCTCATGGTATTAGGCACCATGAGACTCCACCTAAGATGCCTCAACTGAATGGCATTGCAGAGAGAATAAACATGACCTTGATGAGTATCAGATGTCTCCTTTCCGAGCCTAAGTTGCCTAACTCTTTTTGGTGTGAAGCACTTTATATTTGTGTTTATGTTGTTAATCATTCTCTACATGTACCTTTAGATGGTGATATCCCTGATAGAATTTGGTATGGAGAGGATGTCTTGCAGATATTTGGAGGTTGTGCATTTGTGCATGTCCCAGGGTGATGACACGAGATTTGCATGGGTCTAAAATAATATCCTCACGAAGTGCGATGATAAAATGTTGCTGAGGCGACCACTCACAAGACCACGTGGTCAATCAACAATTAACCCACACAATGTATAGGTAAATTAATGCAAGAAGGTGTGAATCAAAATTTAGTATACCATACAATAGATTGTATAGTGGACATGTATAGTAGGGGTCGAACATAGGAAACAGTAGAGTACATACAATCAAAATTAGCAAAGAGAGAAAATAAAAGATTTTTGGTATTTTTGAGGTTTTTGAAAATTTTGTGGTTTTTAATTATGTATATTTTTTTATATTTTAACTTCCTTTTTATATTTTCTAATTTTTAATTTCTTTTTCTTTTTAATATTATACTATACGAATATATATAACTATATATAATATAGGGTAATATAATTATAAATAAACTAAAAATAACAAAAAAATGTAGAATAAAATGTTTTTGCATTTTTTACATTTTTCTATTATTTTCTGATGTTTAGATGTTTTTGCTATTTTTAGGTTTATAGTCCAAAATATCACAAAATAGGGTTTAAATAAATGATGAATCCACATTTCATCATCTTTGTTTTATAATTTTGGCCTTAAAACCCCCAGTAAATGTATGTAAATACGCTTAATTCATGCATTTTAACATTTATGCATCATTGTGTAAATAATGCATAAAATAGAGTTTTTAATTCCCAAAATTATAAAATAAAGAAAAGAAAAAGAAAAATATTGAAAATATTGAAAATATGTTATGACTCTCAACCCCGAGACCTAGGCATCTCGATGACTAGGTCAACAAGGAATAAAGTAGGGGGAGATAATGGCCAAGAATACATTAAAAATACCTTTTATTTATTCTTTTTTATTCATTTTTGGGACCTATTTTTATTTCCACTTTTTACCTCAAATAAAGAAACTTTGAACATGAAAGTTGAAGATAATAAAATATAGAAAATTACAAAATTTATTTCACACAAAAATAATACACAGAGAAAAGTTATACTCAGAATAAGATTCTAAAATCCTAACTTTCCAAACCCATGTCTCTCAAATAAAAACTCAAAATATATCAAAATCCTCTTTAATTGTATATAACTTTTAATAAGCTATTTAATGAATCTGGTTTCATATTTTTTGGAGTTAAGGTGTGAAAGTTAAGTTTTGGATCTCTATTGTATAATAGACCCCATTAAAATATTTAATTTATTATTGTTCATTATTTTCATAATTGTATAATTTTTCAATTTTATCAATATTAATTATAATATATATATACATATTTAAACATGAATAAATCACTAAAGAAATTATTAAAATAAAAAACAAAACAACATAGATGAATTACCTATCTATTTAATTAAGTGTATCTATTATATCAGAAAAATAAAATAATAATATATCCAAGTATCTAAAAATAAGTTGTAAACATTTAAAATAATAAACGAAATTAATCAAATCAAAAATACAAAATAAAAATAAAATATCTAAATACATAGATGAATATACCTTTATATATCCCCTCAAAAGTAAATTGTAATTACAAAGCTCTAAAAAATAAATTAAAATCATAATAAAATACTTTTAAAATCAATAAAATCTTTTATTAAATTTTATCAATTTTATAAATAATTTTTGGCAGAGTTTTTTCTGGTTGGTCCACGTGGACCAACCAGCTTCCTCTACCAGTTGACCTCGGTCAACTCTCTGACCGAGACCCCCTTTCTATCAAACCTACGTTCAGGCCATCTCTCTCGATTTTCTACACATTGATTCTTTCGTTCTTTCCCATCTCTCCCTTAACACCTTTTCCTCCTCATGCATTGGTGATTCACACCCAAGCATATTCTTGGGTTGTGGATTACTGATACGCTCGATATCACTTGATCTTTCCACCCGTTTGTCACTTGTACAAAGTCTTCCATCCACCTTCCCTTCTTGATTTGAACCTCCTTCTGGCCTTGCTTTGACCCTTCTTCGAGCTATGGATAGAGGATGGTGATAGGGCCCTCTCCAGCTCTTTAGAGGTGTGCTCAAGCGGGCTCTAGGTCATCTCCAACCCATCTCCAGCGAAGTCCACCATCGAGGTTCCATCTCTGGTTGTCTTGGCCATCGAGGTTGATTCCACTTATTTTGGTACATTCCCTAGCTTAGTTTAGCCCTTAGAATTAACTATTGAGTCTATTTTATGCATTAATCAATTAGCTAGCTTAACCCGCCCCCATTCGAAGCTCGCTGGAGCTTCCGAACCGCCCACCATCTGCTCCGTCCGTTCCCAACCGCCAAATTATTTCATTCTTCTTCCCCTTCATTTCTTAAGCATTCCACACATCTCCATCCCACCAGATTCACTATGGATCTAGCTTGGGTGCTCCAACACCTTCAGCCATCGAAGCACCTCTTCCCATGCCTCCATCCGCTCCCCATAGCATGCGGGAGGATCGAGGCAATTTGCCCTCGACCCTCATAACCCCTTTTTTTGTAGGAACACAGGACGTTATGCACAACTGGAGATATTTTGGATTTACTGGAGGCACCTGGAGTGTCGCAACCTTCCCCAAGCCATTGAACCATTTTGTTGCTGCCAACACATAGAGAACCACCTCAGGAAGCTTCGAGGCCATTTTGGGGCTTAAAGAGCCCCCAGAGGAGGATGTCACCACAGGAGGAAGTTTGTTGCGACGAACCTTTTTCCCTATTCTTCCATCACCCTTTTCAGTCGTCGATCTACGCTAGTTCTTCCAGGCCATCCAGCTGTCGTTAGTTCCCTACTGGTCTCACTGTCAGATCTTCAGTCGGTATCTAATCTTCGCCGCTCATTGCAAAGGAGTACTGGCGCGCATAAGGGCGACACAAGTTCATGTGGCCAGATCTCAACCGTCAAATCGCGCCTTTGTTTAGGTATTTTGCAACATTAGCTCAAACACTTTTTGTATTTAATATTGCATGCTCAAACTTACATTTGCAGCTCATATTATTTTTTAATATATACGAGTAGAACCCTGAACCTTTGCATATGTGTATCTAGGTCCCCACCACGTCACCTCATGTGCTTGTGTACGTGAGGTGCGGGCATTTTGCGAGGGGAACCTCGTAGTTTTGGTATTTCTATTAGGTCCCAAAAAATTTTAGTTGAGTTTAATAATTTTGTGAAATTTGTAGTCAGGCCCATGGACTTTATCATATTTATATTAATGCCGCTGCAAGTATTTCATTTTCTCCTTGTTTCTTGTATTTATTTTAAATAGCAAATAAATTTCAAAAATCCCCAAAAAATAGATGTAGCATTCTGATTTCATTTAGTTTTATGAAATATTTTTGTTTTGCAATTTGAAGCTTTTTATTATTTATTAAAATAAAAAAATCTTTTTATCCCTATTTGCAACAGAAAATACATAAAAAATATAAAAATATTTTGAAAAATACCCAAAAAATATATTTTATGTATTTATGTGTTTTTAACCTTCAGATCAAAAATCACAAAAAATTACAAAAGAAAATTAAAAAAAACTTTAAAAACACTTATAAAAATATAAAAAATCCTTAAAATTCCCAAAATATATTTTCTATCTCTAAATTTTCTTTTTATTATTATCTTTCTATGAAAATAAATTTATAGAATTTTTATACTATTTGCTATTTCTAATCTCCATTTTAATTTCAGTAATTAATTTAACCCTATTTTACGGTATTTTTTACTTTAAAAATATATAAAATTAGCAAAAATTCTTAAAAATCACAAAAGTAGTAGAAAATAATCGTAAGTCCAAAAGTATTTTATTTTCTTTGTTTTGATTATTTTCATTAATATTTTGATCTATTATAGCCTATATTGTATATATATCCTATATATATATCTTTATATCTCTTTATAAGAAGAATATATATAATAAACAATAAACATAAAAATATAAAAATAAAAATAAAAAATTAAATAAATTTAAAAAATAAAACCCACAAAAAATGTATGAACACATACTTCACAATCAATTTTGTGCAATTTTTGCCCGGTCTTTCTTTCTTGTTCCATGCGTTCGACCTCTACGTACTTGCATTTATACACATCCTTTATGTAGAGTTATAATAAATTTTAAATTCGCATTGCTTTTTATTTCTTAATTATCATTGTTGGTTAATTGTTGAATTCAACATTTTTCTTGAGCGGTCAACACATCAACAGCGGTCTCACCTTATGAGACCATACGAGCCTCGACAAAATCGTTATTTCAATAAATAGGTCAAATTTTTTTGAAATTACAAATACTGAATACAATAAAAAATTTCAAAACTATTTTTAGTAAATAATATATAATAAAGAGAAAATTCAGAGATAAAAGGAAATATTTTTGGATTTTGAAATGATTTTGTATGATTTTTACAAGGATTTAGGAGATTTTTAATTTTTACTACTTTTAGTCATATTTTTCAACCAAAATTGGAAGAATTAAAGGAGACTGAAATAAACACAATCTAATAATTCAAGAAATGTTCAAAACATGTTAATATTTTTTAGAATTTTAAGAGATAGACAGTAAAAAATAGCTCGGTTTTTAATTTAAATAAAAATAAACCCTACATACCAATTCCAAAATATATGATATAGGAATAGATATTAGGTATTTTGGTGATTTTCTACAAATTTTAACAGTCCTAGAGTTATTTTTAAGAAATAAAATCAATGAAAAAAATAGCCCCCTATACTTAGCGTGTGCTATATCCTCATGACACAAAGTGAAATGTAGACATAGCTCGTAATATGTATAGATGGGTCAAAAAGAAAAAGAGGAGAAGTGATGTATAAACAATAGATATTAGGTCAACCTAAGTATGATCGGATAAATACAGATGGGTAACCGGGTAGATTTGTGGATGTACAAGATCAAGGAGGTTTGTGACAGACCTTCTTGCGGGTGTGTAGAGGGAGATAATATTGAGATACGGAGGGCAGTGAAGAGGAGGCAAATGAAGAGGACCAGCCATTGTCAGAGTCATCCTCAGGAGAATAGTAGTTGTATGCAGAGGATCCTTAACTATTGTCGATCAGAGGTAAGTGCCCTTGGATCAGAGCTATACCTATTGCACTTGCTTGATGAACCACATCATGATCGGACGAGGACTCTTCCTAAATCACCCGGTGTCTAAGGTCAAAGGTGACTTTCTTGGTCGGTTTGTTTCCTTGAGAAGTATTGGGAGGAAGTTGGACAGTCTTCATCTCCCTATATTGAGTAACCGGTGTGGCATTCATGTCACGACCCCAATTCTAGAGCCGTTGGATCCTCCCATAATGGTAGATGGTTACTCAACAATAATTTATTCAACAATCCTAACTAACATTCAGAAATAGACTGCAAATAAAATATATTCAGAATAAAGTATTTCAGTACTTTTCCATTCACAAAATAAAGTTCAGATGATAAATTGTCCCACTACAACCATTTACATGTACATCAGCTTGAAAGGAAAAATACATAAAAGATTACTAACTACCTTACAGAGAAGAGCTACTGTAGTGGGCTGGATGTCTACTAAGGTCCTTGCAATACTCACTGACACCTGTTGGTTTTTTCATAAATCATAGGATAAAAATTAGCGAATGCTAAGTAACGGAGAAGAGAAAAGCAAACAAATTGCGTAATTTTATAAAACTTGTTGTCATTAAAAGTTATATTCCTTCTCATTAATTTAAGTCCTATTACTTTATATTCCACATCGAGGATTAGTCCAGGGGAACCCAACCATTCTTGAACTCCGAAGATGTGGACACTTCAGGATTAGAGATTATGTTGATCTTGGTGAACTTATGCCATCGTACGTCGCCTCAACCAATCCTCCAATACTACCTTGACAATTTTCTTTTCTTTTATTAAAAGGGACTCAAACCTTCAGCCTAGAAAATAAATGAGCACACCATCCTCGAGGACTCGGTTGCTTAAAACCTCAGGCTAACATTTAATCATATAACCTAACGGCTTTAAATACATATTATCGTGACCCATCCGTTATTGAACCATCTGTGCCTCCACATGGCATAACCACATCTTTTGTCGTTCAACCCGAAAATATTGTCTCCCGATACCACGCATTGAAAAACATTCATTTTGTGCGTACTTATCATAACATGGCAATCGTGTACCACCTAGGTAGGGAAACACCAATACGGGTTCCTTCCGACAAACCTACAGGTTGCATGTCCGACCTGTAGTTCTACTCCCAGTCATCCTTAACATGGCACACGATCCTTTTCAGGATCCAACTCAAACTACATCAATTCCCATGATGTGATTCTTTCGTTAAGTCTTTGACTTGCATAATTAGCAATACTTAGTAAAGGCTCACATATATATTATTCATAAGCATATATACTCGTATTTAAGCCTATTTTAACTCCCAAATCCTAACTTTCACAGCCACCGCATAGATTTGATATTTAAACCTTCTTTTAGTGGGAATCACAAAGCAACTATTCAGACTTTTCCAAAAATAGCAAAAATTAGGGTTCTTTGTATCACAGAACATAAAATCAAGAATTTCAATAATCTCGTTTGAAAACCCAACAACAAAAGGAAGGATTTCATTATCTAATCGAGTTGTCTCTCGTGTATGCAAGGCTTTATCGTGTTTCGTTTTTAGAAAGGATGTTTTAAGGCTCCTGAAAAGATCGAATTTTATTTTCATATCAAAAATGCTAAGAACGTGTCCAGAATGCGAAGAAAGAACGAAGAAAACGAAGAACACGAAGAACACCAAGAACACGAAGAATGCCAAGAACATATTTTCTCTTGAAATTTCAGCAGAGCTTCCCCTTATACGGGGTGATATTTCTAGGAAAATTTCGGCATAGTTTCCCCTTATATAGGGACATATTTCTCAGAAAATTTCGACGGAGTTTACCCTTATATCGGGACATATTTCTCAAAAAATTTCGGCAGAGTTTCCCCTTATATAGGGACATATTTCAAAATAAAAATGAAAAGAGTTTCCTCTATAAAATCAATCGCGGCCAAAACAACAGCAACACTGAAAGAATATACTCAAACAACAAGAGATGAAGAATCGGTAGACACCACGCATCTTAGATGAGTGAATGTGTGACGAATCACAGGGTTTACTGACGTGCATAGCCGCCCTCACCTAAGTATGGTATTACACAGATTTCTCCATCAAAATAGCTATAAAAGCATAATTGAAAGAATAGAAACATAAGCGATGGATAATCGGTAGACACCACACATCTTAGGTGAGTGAATGTGTGACGAATCACAGGGTTCACTGACGTGCATAGCCGCCCGCACCTAAGTAGGGTGTTACACAGATTTTTCCTCGAACTACAACAGAAAATGAATCGAAAAGAAAGGTGAATCAAGAACAAAGGCTGTAAGAAAAGAGGATGAATTGAAATCCTAGCTTACGAAACAAACTAAGAGAGGATCATACATTTCTCCTCCTCGTTCTCTGGACAACACTTCGTTGGCGCTCCTCCCTTACCTCCCACTCCTCCACCCGACCTCTCGACCCTAGTCCTTGGGGTGGTGGTGGTAGTGGAAATCGTAGAGAATGAATGGGTAGGGGGATCTATTTATAGGCTCCAGAAAACCACTAACCATGGTTAGAAAACCATGATTTATACCTTAACCATGGTTTAGCGGCCCATGGCTTTGGCCCATGGTTCTGGCCAAAACTTATCCCAAACTTGAGGCTTAAGTTAGAACATTCTAAAAGATTCTAGATTCGCTAATGACGCTTAATTAACATTAATCATGATTAACTTTCACTAATTGTGATTTAACTTCCGTGGTTTACGCTTATCTTTTGCTAACTATTGATTAGTGTGTGCTAATGATCATTAGCGGTTTTCAATCCATCATTAGTTTCTTTAATCATGCTTAATTAGTCTTAATGATAGTCATTATGTGTTAATGATGTCTTGACCCTCCTTACTTCTCTTTGTTCAGAAAATCAAAACAATCTGAAACGAAGTACGATTCACACGAAACAAATTCCGTTGATTTTCTCTTGACGAGTCAGATCTTATGATATAGGATCCAAGGGACGCCAAGTTCATGGTTTTACAATTATAACAACCTTAAAGGAAGTCTCATCCTCGAGACTATAGATACAAGCATAACAACCTTAAAGAGTGAGCGTCCTTTCATTTATAATGAATATTACCGAATACATAGTTTTATCATTCAAACAAGTACGGGTATTTTTCTTTAATTTCTACCTCAGCATAACTTATCTTATGTTCTGGATCCCTAATGTACTTTTTCAGATTTGATACATGAAAAACATCATGTATTGTTGAAATATGTGGAGGAGGCGCAAGTCTATATGCCACTTTTCCAATCCGCTGAATGATTTCAAAGAGACCCACAAACCTGGGTGCTAACATCTCACGCAAGACAATCCTTTGAACACCCTTCATAGGTGATACTTTGAGAAATACAAAGTCACCAACCTCAAATTCAAGGTCTCTTTGACTGTTATCACTATAGCTTTTCTGGCGACTCTAGGCAGTTGTTAGTCTTTTTCGAGCAAGCTCTACATCTACCTGTGTCTCCTGGAGTCTATCTGAATCATAAAGGTTCTTTATCCCAACCTCTTGCCAACACAAAAGAGTAGTACACCTACGTCCATAAAGTGCTTCAAATGGTACCATGCCAATACTTGTATGGTAACTGTTGTTGTATGTGAATTCTGCAAGAGGCAAATGTTTCAACCATGATCCTTTCATTCTAAGGCACATGCTCATAACATATCCTCTAAAGTCTGAATAGTATGTTCTGATTGACCATCTATTTGTGGATGATATGCTGTGCTCAAGCATAGTTGTGTGCCTAAGGCTTTCACGAAGTTCTCCCAATAGTATGAGGTGAATCGTGAATATTGGTCAGAAACTACTTCCTTTGGGATACCATGGAGGCAGATCACATGTGTAATATATAACTCAGCAAACTGGTATGGAGTGAAATATAATCTTATCGGAATAAAGTGTGCTACATGTGTCAGACGATTTATTATAACCTGGATACTATCTTTACTACTAGTCGTCTGAGGTAAGCCGGTAACGAAGTCCATGGAAATGCTTTCCCATTTTCATTCAGGTATAGGGAGGGGATGCAATAATCCTGGTGGCTTTTGGTGTGAAGCCTTTACCTGCTTGCAAGTGAAACATGAATTCACAAACTCAGCAACATCTTTCATCATTCCCGGCCACCAAAAACATGAATGAAGATCCTTATACATCTTTGTAATTCCTGGATGAATAGATAATCTTGAGCAGTGCGCTTCATGTAAGATGTCTTTCCTTAGTTCAGGTGTGTTTGGTACACAAACTCTGTCATGGTTATACAATAACCCATCTTGTATTTGAAGTCCCTCTATCTCATTCTTCTCAAGTTGTTGTCTCAAGTCTTTAAGGACTGGATCATCCTCCTGTCCTTTCTTTATTCTATCCCAGATCTCTGGTTTGTATTGGTGAGGAACGGTTATAGTATCAACACTACTATAAAATGGTTTCCATTCACTTAACATTGATAGCGAACCCCAGAAGTGGATAGCACTCACCAACCTAGGTGAATAGGTTCTTCTGCTAAGGGCATTTGCTACGACGTTCCCCTTACCAGGGTAGTAGGAGATAGTGCAATCATAGTCTTTCAACAACTCTAGCCACCGTCTCTATTTCATATTTAGTTCCTTCTGATTAAATATATATTTCAAGCTTTTATGATCAGTGAAGAATTCAAAAGTAATACCATAGAGGTAGTGTCTCCATATCTTTAAAGACAAAACTACAACATCTAATTCAAGATCATGTGTTGGGTAGTTCTTTTCATGTGTTTTGAGCTATCGTGATGCATGCGCAACTACCTTACCATGTTGCATAAGAACTGCCCCAAGTTCTTCTTTAGACGCATCAGTGTACACTGTAAATCCTTCACTACCAGAGGGCAGAGTAAGGATTGGTGCAGATGTTAGACATTCTTTCAGTGTCTAAAAACTAGCTACACATGTATCAGACCATGAGAATTGAACTTCCTTCTGAGTTAGTGTAGTCATTGGCAATGTTATTCGTGAAAAGTCCTTCACGAATCTTCTATAATATCCAGCTAAACCCAGAAAAGATCGTATTTCTGTGACAGTCTTCGGGCGTTCCAAACCAATCACCGTACTAACCTTTGTAGGATCAACTGATATACCTTCTCCAGAAATAACATGGCCTAATAAAGATGCTTCAGATAACCAAAAGTCACATTTGCTATATTTAGCATACAACTTGTTCTTCCTTAATGTTTCAAGTGCCCGCCTGAGATGGTGTTCATGCAGATACTTATCCTTGGATTAAATAAGAACATCATCAATAAAGACTACTACAAAGTGATCTAAGAACTCCTTCAAGAATACATAGTCGAACCCTGTAACTGGTCAAAGAGATCATCTATAGTCAATGCACAATTGATAAACCATAAATCCGGCCCTTTAAGGGTGCATATATAGCACTTAAGATGTCATCGCAGTCGGGCTGGATTCGGTCCATCAAAGACCATCTAATTTAGATATATCAATAAAATCAGATGGTCGTAATAATTTTTTTTTACTTGGTACGTAACCAAGGTCGAACTCAGGGACACGATTCTCTCTCTTGATTATTTAGACTTTCATCATTAATTAAGAGTTGAGTTAGAGATCAATAGGCCAAACAATGTAAGAAGACAAAACAATGACACATTAAGCAAATATAACACATGCATTTTTTTAATTTTTCATCATGCAAATAAATACGATGAAATGCAATGAATAATACGCCCTAGATCCGAATATAATAATGAGCAATTTTACAATGAGTCAATTTCAGGTTTAATTTAAGTGACAAACTTGATGGACGAATTGAACAAGGCATAAGTTTAAATAAGAGACACATGGATGCTAAAATAATACATCAAAATTAATATGTCAAAACTAAGAAATGAGCATGCCATTAGAAAGATCATCAAACAAGCTTCAAAATGAAATTGAAATCGACTAAAATAGAGTTACGATGATCAAGATATGCATAACAGAAGATAAGGGCATAACTATAGGAAAACATGAAATATAACTACAAAGAGGCCCCTAAGAGAGACTAAAATGCAAATACTAGAAAGTTCGGGACCTTCCCTGTAACTAACCCACACGCACAGGTTTATTTTTTGCAATTATTAAAACCCACGAGGGTATAAATGCAAAATACCCATTATGCACATGGTTGGCACGTGATATCAGGATCTAGCTACAAAATTGAAGAAGTAGGTGGGCCTCAATGTAAATTGCCCAGCTCGTACGTGCGTGGCATGTGCTCTTCTAGGCTCGAGAAGATTCGGAGGCTCAGAGAAGGCTCGGAGTAGCTTCGGTTAGGCTCGGAATGTGCGAGCCTCCAGGCTTGGGCTCGTATGCGGCTCGGAGTAGCTCAAAGCTCTGGGAAGGCTCGATGCAGGCTCGACAAATCTGAACCAATAGGTCCGGTCATGTGGCTCGGAGGACGTTTGGAGCTGATGCGTGGGCATCTATCATTCGTCAGATCAAGATGATCCGACGTCTCCTGTGTCGCTTGAAGTTGGTGGCGTGTCCTCCTCTGGACCGTTGGATGAACGCTGGGATTGATTCATCCAATGGTTGTTTTTTCTCCTCCGTCGAAGGCTGATGGTGACTTCTGATCTCCGATGAAGGACCCCCGAGCTCCGCTGCCTTCTAGCTTGATCGATGAAGGTCCCCAGAACTCCGTTGAAGATTGGCGATGTAGCTGGAGCCCATGGGGATGCGCTGAGCAACCTGGACATGAGTAACCATGTCTAAAGGACGGAGGCGGAGCTGCACAAAAATATCTCGGATGAGGAATCCGACCATTGAGGTCTCGAGTACCTGCAGCGTTAGTTTGATAGCCGAAGCGAAAGGGATGCGAGTGCGAGTGAGATGGAAGGGCTTCATACGAAGGGAATGGAGCCCTTATGGGCTTCACCGCCGGTAAATGATGGTGACATCGACGGGGTGATGGGGTTCTAGAGAAGAGGGGGATGCTATCGGAAGTGTGTGCGTGAATGGTGGGTGCGAGGCAGAGCTTTAGGAGCGGTCAATGGAATATCAAGATGTGTGTAGCGTCTTAATTAATTAAGCAAAAAGTCAAGAAAATTACAAAGGAGGTTGGAAGAAGAACTTACCAGGCTATGGCGGAGTTGAGCCTGTGCGCGAGCCCCAGCGAGGGACTTTGGTCATTGCTGGATCTCCGCGGTGACTGGAGACAGCTTGGCGGGGCTTCAACCACCGCAGACCTGGCCTACCATAGCCAGGGGTCAACACCGGAGGGTGCCACCATCTTCACGCTCCTCGCCGCCCCCTCGCTGTCACCGGGGGGCAGAGGCTTGCTTGGTAGCCTCTTACGTAAAGGTGGACCCATGTGACAGGTGGGGGAGATGATGTATTTATCGGGTGAAGGTGGCGTTTCCTATCGAGATGGTAATGATTTGCGGGGGAGATATGGCGTGAGTGGGAGGGCGTCGTGGACTGCGTGACGATCAGTGAAGATGACGGACGAATGGGGAAAACCTTGGAGTAGTTGGTAAGTAGAGAGAGTGGTGATGGTAGGCAAGAAAATAAGAAGGGGGAGGTGGTTGCGCGAGATTGAGAACGTGGGAGTGAAGGAGGCTGGAGGTAGGTGACGAAGATTTGATCGTTGGATCTTGAGATCCAATGGCTGAACGGAGAGCGCTATCCAGTGGATTGGATCTGATCGAAGGTGGCATGATGGGAGGGCCCAGGATGTCGCCACGTGTCGAGCACATGGGCATGCGGAAGCGGGCGACCCAGATCAAATCAGGAGAGAGATCGGAGGGTTGGAATCGCAGTGGGAAGAATGGTTGAGATGAATGAACGAAGGCGAGATCGAATGGCGAGCAACGAGCCACGTGGCGAGCAACGAGCCATGTGGCGGGCTATAGGTAAGGCGCTAGCGGGCGGTGCAGATGTGAGATGGGGATGATCAGATGGCGGGGGACAAAGGGAGTGCATGGAGATCATTGGACCGTTGGATCAATATGAGATCCAACGTCCAGGGGCGCGGGCGGATAGTGCAAAGGGGCCGGGCCACATGGCTCAACCAGAAAGGGCTACGTGGCCAAATCTGATTATTAGAAAGAAGAATTTGCAATATGAAGGGTCAAATGGTTGAATTTGAGAAAATTCAAAACATGAAAGTTGTAGATCTCGATGAGATCTACAAGTTTCATGTTGACCAAAAAGGAGATGAGGTCATTTGAAGGCATAAAATATTTTTGAGGGTATTTTTAAGGCTAAAAACACCACGATTTTTAATTTTGATATTTTTGTATTTTTAATTTATTCAATGACTCTCATAATTACAAGACTTTATTTGGTTTTATTGACTCACATTTAAGCAATGGGGTTAAAAAATGTAAATTAAGATGATGAAATCGAGTTTCATCACCCCCATATACTTAAACTATGCTCGTCCCTGAGCATCGAAGAAAATGAATGAACTGGATTAACCCCCTTGTGCATGTGAGTACAAGGTCTAATATGTTCAAGTCCACTCAACTTTAGAGGTCCAAAATTTTTGAGTTCAACCCAGCCTTAATCAAGAGGCACCCAATCCCTCTAATTTATCCAGACTCTCTCTGATTGTACATATAGACTAAGGGTATGACATATAGTGTTGACTGCGTTTCCGAGAGTAGAGTCAAAACTTCACCCAAGGTCTTGGTCTGAGAAACTCTCCTAAGGACCCAATCCTCAACACTAGGGAATAAATCAAATCTTACGTTCAACCGTCATCTCTTTAGTTGTCATACTTAAAAATGTAGATGGAAGGCCAACAATGGAGGCCATGGGATTAGGTCACTTCTTCTCTCCCTCTCATCGGAACAAGGTTTCTCTGTTAGTGCCTTTTTACGCAACACATTTGGTGTTGACCAATGCGTACGTCAAGAGAAGTTGGAGCCGTCTGCACTTGTTTTCCTGGGAATACACCGGGGTGTGTCTTTTTTGAGTACCTATCGTACCTTCGACACCCAAACTTGTAGCATTTTGACGCAGAGCCCTTTTTTGGTACAAGCCCGACTCCTGGTCCTAATAGCGGTGGTCCAAGTGGACACTTTGAAATGGTTGGGAGCGCTCGCCTTTGGTGGAAGCTCTTTGATAATTGACTTTGTGGAATGAGAGCTTTTCTTTAACATTTCATTGCTTTGTAATATTTTGGCTAGCTCTACTGCTTTTACCAAGAGTTGGTGCACACTGATCAACATTTTTTTATTTATTTCACACCCTGGCACTTAGGTCAATTTCAAGAGATTAGTATAAGAACCAAGTTCTCATATTGGCTAAAATTGCTGACACTCAGGTTTCATGAAGCCTTCAAAGATTTTATCCCATCCTCGAGCATCATTAGATTAAGTGCAGACTCGAATCCCTCATCCCAGTCCCTCGAGTGAAGAGTCAATTCATCTCATCGAAACCGCAGTCGTGCATGTGATGTGCTGATCATATTCTTATGGTCTATGATTAAGCATGAAATATAGCACACAAATCTAGAAATCTAGGAGAATGTGGATGATTAAGTCTAAGACCCTAATGGCTAAGGCTGATTAACCTAAAATCTCAAGTCCTCATAAACCAAGTTTTCTTGAACATTTTAGATCATGGGCGTGGATGTAGAGGATTAATCCAACTCCTTCATTCAAAAACACATTTTTTGACTTCAAGAAATATTATGACTGCCTAAACTCAATTAAGTAGATGCATATGCATTCAACCAGTATGGGTGTAACTACAGGCCGAAGCCCGTTGCTTGAGTACGGGGCCTTACGCAATGTCCTCTAAACCACCCAATCTGCTAAGGGTGAACCCTCACTGAAGGCGGCTACTTATTTGGGCTTAGTAATCACTAATGACTCTTGAAGGGTTTTGAATTTTCTCACTTTTACGGAATTTTCAATAAGATGTTAAAACACAGGTTAGACTCAATTCCTTGAAAAGAGATTTCAATATTAAGTCACACAAATACATATTTTCAAAATATTTAAAAAAATATTTCAAAATAAGGGAAACTCATTTTTCAAATCATTTTCAAAAATATTTTTCTATAAAAATAGTGTAACATAATATATAAAATCCTTGAAAATCATTGAGTCCACTTAGTTCAACAAATTTTACTTTAGCCAAAAAGTTTAAAATTTTTCAAAATTTTCAGATTATAGCTAAAGTACATATATTGTATACACGGTATACCCCCTATACTTAAACTTTGCTATGTCCTCAAAGCACTAGATGGTACAAGTCCGTAGGTTCATTTAAATATAGAGAAATATATGGGAACTAAGGAGGGCTCCCCTTATACTTAGGTTAGAAATAACCTAAGTATAAAGGCAAGGAAAGATGAGTAGAAAAATCACAGGGATTCGGGTCCCCCATATACTTAGGCTGAGAGTGGCCTAAGTATAAAGATGGAGATTTGTTGTTGGAAGAGGCCCGAGGTGAACGAAGAAGATGGATGGATATACAAATGAGTGGATGAATCTGCTGAGATTAATGGAGTGACTAAGGCTCAGGGGAGGGTATCGGAGCAAACATGGCTCAATCAAACATGCAAGACCCTTCAATTTCACCAACTCACACATGAAACCATCTAAGGTTGGTTTATTATCTTGTCGGTTTTATTGGTGATTAAAACATTATATCTTTACGCAAAAAAAGTGTCAAGTAAAAATCAATGCCTAAACGAGGGTGTTGCTCTCCTAAAACGAAATTTTACTCCATTTTAGGTTGACTTGCAATTAACAGTCCTAATTATTATGCTTAAGGTTGTCACTGAATTAAGATGAGCACATAAATCAAGCAATCATCGTCTGCCGTTCATTCCTATTTTCCATTAACCTAGGTGATCAACATAGGAGGGGAAATCGAGAAAAACCACGTAACCGATAAGAACATGATCTAGGCTACTCGAGAAAACATGCAGTGCCTTGGCGAAAATACATGAAAACTTGGACTGTTTTGAAAACCAACATGATATATATGCAAGTCGATAAAAAGTTGCACCTATTATGATTCAATTAGCGAGGAAATATATCTTTTAAATTTGGCTAAGTGAAGCGAGGCTAGGTACGTCTTTGATTAACATGTGTCCTACCTACGAGCAAGCACGTAGAAATTGAAATGATAAAATAAGCTCGAAGAGCCGCGTGCCTAGTCCTATGTCGACACTCAAGTGGGGACGATCCCCACACAACTACATATCTTCGTTCATTTACAATTGCGAGTCTTCGAACGAAGACCGCTGTAAAATACGATTATTACATGATGCAAAAGACACATTTTTTTCTTTCTTTTCTATTTGCTCCAAGCATGCTTTTGCTGCTCCTCGCAGCGGGAAGTGCTTGTTCCTCGCCTCCTTGAACACCAAGGGCCCTGCCTGATGAATCTACGTTTCATTATCTTTATTCTATCATTTTGGCCTTAAAAACCCTAGTAAATGCGTGTAAATAGGCTTAATTCATGCATTTTAGCATTCATGCATATGTATGTAAATATTGTATAAAACGTGATTTTTAAAGCCAAAATTATAGAATAAAGAAAAGAAAAGAAAAAGAATAAAATATTGTAAATATGTTATGACTCGAAACCCCGAGACCTAGGCATCTCGATGTCTAGGTCGACAAGGAATAAAGTAGGGGGAGATAAGGGTCAAAATACAATAGAAATACCTATTCTTTTTAATTCATTCTTTATTCATTTTGGGACCTATTTTTGGTTCCACTTTTTATAATCAAATAAAGAAACTTTGTACATGAAAGTTGTATAGAATTAAATAAATAAAAATACAAAATTGATTTCACTCAAAGATAATGTACAGATAAAAAGTTATGGTCTGAATAAAAATCCAGAATCCCAACTTCCCAAACCTGTATCTCACAAATAAAAACTCCAAATGCGCCAAACTCATCTTTAATTATATATAATTTAAAATAATCTATTTAATGGCGGTGGTTTCACATTTGGCGGAGCTACGGTTTGAAAGTTGAGTTTTGGACCCCTATTGTATACTTATACAGATTAAAATATTCATTTTATTATTTATTCATTATTTTTATAATTTTATATTTTTAAATTTGTAAATATTATTTATAATAAATATTTACATTAAAATCAGAATAAAAACTCAAAATAAAATACTTGTATATAAAAGACATAGGTAAAATACAAATGTACATACATGTATAATTTCTATTTCTATTTTATTAAATATATAAAATACTTCAGGAAAATACAATAAAAATATAATTAAGTGTATAAAAGTATTTTATAAATTTATAAAATAATAAATAAAAATAAATAAATCAAATATACAAAATAAAAATAAAAGATTAAAATATATAGAAGAATATACCTATAATGGGTATAATAGGCAACTTGTAAAAATATACCTCTAAAAAATAAATAAAAATTACCATAAAATAATTATAAAATAATAAATATTTTTATTTAATAACCTAAAATTAATAAAATCGTTTACTATTTTTAAACAATTTTAGAATTCTTTTTTTCCAGGATTTTCCTGGTTGGTCCACGTGGACCAACCAGGGGGTCTGGAGATTTGACCTCGGGTCAACTCTCTGACCTCTCGCCTGTGGCATTGTCAGACATGATTTTTTCTAGGTTTTCGCCTAATTTTGGAGGATGCGTCTTGCATATTTTCATGACAAGTCCTAAATACTTTTTGCTCCTTAAAGATTTGTCATACACGCCCTTGCGTTTTTTCGGGGATTGGACCAACGATTTGCCCGGTCCACCTCGTTCTTTGGAGCACATGCACCACGACCGTCAACCCTTCAAAATATGCACCTCCGACTTTCCTCTATCTTTTGATCACTCTTCCACCACTGAAACCCTAACCTAAGCCCTTGAAGTTACTCCTGGTGACAACAGGAGCTCGTCAGGCTTCTCGTTGGATTAAGGCGGCGTTGAATTGAGTCGAATCCCCTTGACAAAGTGGTCACCGGAGTTCCTCCCCCATACACTTTGGTAAGGTTTCTTCCCCTCTCTTGACCCTTTCCTTCTGCTCTAGAATATCTAGGAAGCACCCCTGTGTCTCGCCCTTCATTTTTCCCTTCGTAATCATCCCCCCCATCGTCCTGACATCGCGTTGGCCGGCTCCGAATTTCGTTGGCCGACCTCGATTTGTCCAATGCATCCACCGAGAGTTTTTCTACCCTTTGCGGAGTCGAGGCATCTTTCCCTCGACTCCTTCACGTTTTTTCTGCAGGTCCATGAGCAAGAGCCTCAACCAGGAGGTGATTTTGAGCAAGCACATATTCCCAGGTCCGTCGGAGCGTCCTCGAGGGGTGGAGGGCCATCCCTTGGTCTTCGACCCCATCTAATGCACCTGAGAGTCGTGGGAGCACTGTTGGAGCACGAAGAGACTATCGGAGGAGATTTAGGTGCACGGAGGCTCGAGCTCTGGCCGATCCAATCTCGTCAGGCTCCTGTTCTTCGCGTGTTCTTCCTGGTCAACCCAACACCGTTGGATTTCCCCCCGATCATCCAGGCTAGCAGCCGCCGTTAGATCCGTCACGTGTCCAGGTCGTTCGATCATCATCAGCAATCTAATCTTGGTCGTGGATTTCAAACCGGTATCAGGCGTCTCCGTTTCGACACGTGGCATAAGTAAGACCCTACCCACCGCCGGATCGCCCCTCTTAGCTGGGTATTTTCCGATTTCTACCCCAACATTTTTGTAAAATTTTATTAATCCATATACTATCATTTGTTGTTTTATAGTTTTTGTAAAATTTGCGTAAAGATCCCCCACCTTTTGGAAGTTCACATTCTGCCCCTGCCAGGTCACGTGCGTCTAAGCACGTGACTTGGCGTTTTGAGGCACAACCTTGAACATTTGCATATTTGTAATCAGCCCAGAAACTTTTTAATTATGTTATAAATTTTGTGGAAAAAATTCAGTTAGGCCTTTGGACTTCGTCTCATATTACAAAAATGCCCTTGTCAATTTGTATTTTCCTTATGCTTCCTCTATTTTTTTGCATGCCTTTATAAAATCCCAAAAATTCCCCAAAAATCACTTTAAGTTCATGTTTCCTTGCAATTCCAAGCCATATTTTTGCATTACATTTTTATTGCATTTTAATATTTATTAAAAATAAAAAATATGCATTTTAGCTATTGTTTGCATTAGAAAATACAAAAAAATCAAATCTTTTTGAAAAATTCCAAAAAAAAATTACCTAAGGTCTATTTTAGTGTCTTTTAACTTGTGTCCAAAAATCATTAAAAATTTCAAAACAAAAACCTTAAAAATTAGAAAACCCTAAAAATCTTTATAAAAATCAAGAAAATCATAGAAAAATCTAAAAATATAAACTCAGGTCTTGTAGTTGCCCTATTTTATTTCCCTTATTTGAAATTAATTTGGGAAAAATTTTGTTACTGTTTGATATTTTTCTTTCCCATTTTAGGTTCGGCCAGTAGTTAATTAATTGTTTTCTTGTATTTTGCCTTTTAAAAATACCAAAATATTTAGAAAAATCTCCAAAAATCACAAAATAGTAGAAAAATATAAAAAGACCAAAAACATTGTATTTCCTAATTTTTGAGCATATTTCACTATTTTTATAAATACCCTACTTCCTGTTTTCTGATATTATATATAAATTCCAATATTGAAAAGAAAATACAAAAATATAAAATATAAAGGAAAATATAAAATTAGAAAATTAAAAATCAAAATACAAAATTAAAAAGAAAAAAATAAAAATTAAAAAAATAAATTAAAAAATTAATTAAAAAAACCCATAAAAAATCCAGATTGGCTAAGTAGTTCACTAGATATAGGTCTTGGCTTTTTGTTTGTACACTCTACACCTTTGTTTCCTGTGTTTGACCCCTACTTGCTTGCCATTGTACATTTTTAGTAGGGAATAAATTTTAATCCTTGCTCTTGATTGTTTGATTAATTATGTGGGTTAATTGTTGACGAACGAAAATGCTTGAGTAGTCGCCCCAGCGATAGTGAGTCTGACTTGTCAGACCACTATTTAGCGTCTCTCACATTTTTATTTTTCAAATGGCGTCGTTGCCGGGGAGCATCAGCTTGTAGAGTACACTTGTGTCTTTTATCTGCGTAGCCATTTTTTATTATCTATTTTTAGTGCATAATTTATTTTGAACTGTCTGACATCTTTTCTTGTTTTCTTGCGAGGGGCCACTGACCGAGGAGGATCGCCTAGGGGATCCTGTGCAGCCTCGGGAGGAGGAGCCGGCTATTCTACCCTAGCTGGCAGGAGAGAGAAGGAGCGCTTGAGAGAGAGAGAGATAGTTAGATTTTTCTTATTTTTGTGAGAGAGTCATTTGATAATTTGTAATAATACAGGTACCCTGGACTCTGGACACTCGGGCCCAATTTCTAAGTGTTTGTACACTTAGGGCTCACCGCAGTTTTGATGCGTTTTCTTCGCCTGTCAGTTTCCAATTTTGTTTTGTTTTTCCTTTCTTTTGTGGAAGGAGCTCTTAGCATTTAGGCTTTGCTTGATCGAGTAAATTAGGTCCAAACACCCTAGTAACCATTGCATGTACCTATAGTGCGTTTTTGGACTTAGTTTAAATTAAACAGTTGCTTCACCATCTTCGAGCTTCCGCACCGTGTGCCCACCCTGCCAAGCGCTGCTCCTGAAATCGACTTGTCGAGAGGAGGAGGGGTGAGCCTAGACCGGACTCTTGGATTGAGGATTGGTGATCGACTTGTGGTTCTTCGCGCTAGCAATTGCCTGCTTAGGATGATTTCCGTGTGCATCTCGGCATATAGATTAGGTTTATAAATTCCTGTTTTGCATCCCACATGGAGAGAGCTGGGAGGTGTTGTAAGTCTTCTATCTTTGCATTCATCATTTAGGCACAAAGGTGAGTTTTCCATCTTGGTGCCGCTTTGCATTGCTTTTCCGACTCTTCTCCCTCTATTTTTGGATCAAGTAGGAATCAAGAAAATACAAAACCGTTAGGCGCTTGTATTGAATTGACTCAAAACAAGTGATAACACCAAAAAAATTAAAAAAGGACCGCTAAAGAAAATTTGACCTAAATAAAATTGATTAATTGGACTCATTGTCTTGGGTTGAGCAAAGCCCTCATTTGTTTTCAGGTTGCATAGGAAGGTTTCCTTCCCAGTGAGGTGAGCGCTGTTGTAAGGAATAGAGCCCAAAACCCAGTCTGTGGCTGCCTTGTGTATCGCTTGGATTTCTGAAGTATTGGCGCTTCTATCGTACGTAAACGACTAGGGCTTGGTCTCCATTGATGACTATCTATTGTGTAGAGCATTGACGTTGTCCGAAGTATCGAGCATAGGCCACGCCTTTACGGGTGTGTCTGTCTCATCGTCTTGCATCCGAGTAGGTTCTCGCATGCTCACGGGTGATTCCGTTGCGAGCGAGATCCAAATTATCGGTTTCGCCTATCGGCTTCCTCTCTCTTTTCTTTGGCTGAGTAGGGATCCAGGAAGGGTTACAAGGACCTCAAATAGCGCAGACTACATGTTACACAGGAGGAGGACAAGTACGGGATACTTTTCCGGCAGTTCTCTCGCTCCTATAGGCGTAGCGCTCTAAGGACTCGTGAAAAGATAATTGCCTAAAATCAAATCTAAAACTCACAAAGATAATTGCCGAATCTTCACGGCTTCATAGGTCGAGTTGGTGAATCCATTGCTTTGGGTTAGATTGATTAGTTGAATTAAGGTCAAGATCAAAAACATCACGCCTTTTCGCCATTTTTGCTCTCCTTTCATTTGACCCTTGGTCATTGTGAGCCTTCTACTGTTTTACATTCCTTTTATTTCTTGTTTACCTTCGTGCTCTTCATCCATCATCTTTCCCTTTTGACCTTTTCAAGATGTCGTCACACGGATGGTTCAGTCAGAACCTCGTCGACGCCCACATTGATTCCGTGTCGTCAACGTCTTCCACAAAGAGGGGTGATCTCCAAGAAGTTAGTTCAGATCTTGCGAATTTCTCCTTGGACTCCCCTATTCTCTCTTCCTTCAACACTTACCTTTCACCAATAAATCCATTGTTCGAGATGGACTCGCAACCCGTATTAGCTCTTGCCCTTCAAATAAATCGGGATTACTCTTGTTCCCTACTCAACCCTTTGTGGATGGAGATCGATTTCAGTCAATATCCTATGCTCCGTTCACAACATTATGGGATTGACCTTAATTCCAGATTCATCTTAATAGCGGGTGCTCAGGAAGATACTGATCAGGGTTTACTCCGTCATGCAGATTCTCCACCCGATCACGAGCCAGAAATTCAAGTTCATTCTGAGATGGCCAGTGGAAGAGGAAAGGGACCACAAACCCAACCTGAACCTGAAGTCAATCCAGGGGAAGGGCAGTACACCACGTAGAATGAAGTTAACAGTCAGCTGTTGGCTTCCATTCAAGCCATCCAGCAAGAGTTGACTAATCAAGCCCTGGCCTAGACCTCCTTCCAAGATATGCTGAATGATCTGAGGAGGAGGGCCGACGCTCGAGATGGTCGTAGGGAGGATGATCTAAATCAAGAGCCCAATTTTGAAGAGGTCAGAGATGAGTTCTCAGTGGGAGGACCAGAATTTGATGCAGCGGAAGAAGATCCACCGCAGCCAAAGCCTACGCTAAAGGAAACATACAACTAGGAGCGGATCGCATCACTGAGTGGATTCAGGTTCCACGTATTCATGCCCACTTCGAGCTGAAGCCGCAGTTTCTGTCCCTGCTTCCTACATTCCATGGGAATACCACTGAAGAACCATATATCTTTCTCAAGAAGTTTGACCGCATCTGTGTCACTGCTCACTACCCTGGTATTCCTCTGGGGGTAGTCAAGATGATCGCCTTTCCCTTCAGCCTTCAAGACAAGGCCCTATATTGGGTCGACCATCTACAGAAGGTAGTCACGACCTGAGAGGAGCTGAAGTCTGCATTTCTCCATAAATTCTATCCTCTTGGGCAATTGAATCAGATGCGTGACCATATCTCCAGTTTCTACCAATAGCCCCACGAGACTATCCATGAAGCGTGAGAGAGATTCAAGGATTTCCAGGAGAAGTGCCCCCACCATTAAATTCCAAAGACTAGTCTCGTGCAACATTTCTTTGGTGGGCTATCACTTGAGAGCCAAAAGCTTGCAGATGCCGCTTGCGGCGGTTCGTATTTCAACAAGGACGAGGACGTGGTATGGAACATCTTCGAGGAAATGGCTAAAGGAGAAGCCGCTCAATCCTTGTCTAGAGCATACAAGAAGATACCAACCGCCATCTGCTAGCCAGTGAACATGACTTCTCACACCGAGGTCAAGGATGAGAGCTCCAACCTGAGCATCATTGGGAGCCACCTGTCTAAGGTAGATATCATTGAGAAGAGGTCACAGGACCTCGAAAAATTATCTATCATTGAGAAGAGGACCCAGGGCTTGGAAAAGCTCGATCTGATTTCCCAACAGCTCGAGCAGCTCATTCGTGCGTTGAATGCCAACATGTGCAATGCTGTGTCTACTTCTGCTGAGCCGAATGCTGAGAAGAAGGAGCCTACAATGCAGCAGAACCCTCAGCCGACTCCACCGCAGCCCCAGCCTGTTCAGCCTGTGTATTACGTGCAGGTTCCGGAGCAGCCCCCGCAGCCTCAGACGCAGATGGTTGTATATCAACCTGAGTCCCAGCCAGCCTACTCCGAGCAGTTCTCTCCACCCTGCCACTGATTAAGGAGATCAATGGTGTATGGAACAATGAAGCGCAACTGATTCGTCCTCAGGGACACTCTCAGGATCAAAACATGGGTAACAAGCCCTATCACCAGCAACAGCAGGGTGGGAGACCCTTCCAGCCCTTATATCAGTACCAGCCTCCGTCTCACAGTAACACCTGGAGGCAGAATTACCAGCACGGTCCTCAGCAGTCCGGATACTGCAGACAAGGATACCATCAGCAACCGGCTGCTCCATACAACCAACAGAACTCACAGAATTCCTCCAACCCTCCTCCTCACCAATTTTCTCCGGGTTACCAGCCGCAGTCTCAGCTGTCACACCAGCACTCTAGGCCCCAACATGGGGATTCTTCTGAGGTTGTGCCGGTTAATCCGACCCTGGCCTGCCTTGAACAATTAATGAAGAACATGGCTGAAATGACCCAGAAGATCGATGACCTGACGGCTGCCAAGACCGTCATACCAGCTCAGGTCGAAGCCAATTCGAATAACTTCCGACGCAAGGAGCAGGTAGCCGGCAGTGTCCAACCCGAATCAGGTGAATTAAATTGTTTTTTTATCTAATGTTGTTACTCTCAGGAGCGGTAGGACACTCCAGCCATCAGCGACAGCGAACGGAAAGCATCTTGCATCTGATAGGGAATCATCAGTCCAGCTAACACCAGGGCCAAGCAGCATTTTTGGAGTAGCACCATCATCCAGAAAATCAAAAAAATGAAGAAAATAGCAAAACACAAAAAGATAGCGGCAACCTCGGTGGAGATAGGCCAGCATTGGAGACGTCTGCACCTGCTACAGAGCCAACCATAAGGGATTTTGCACCTGCAGCGAGTCCAACGCCAGTTCCTGAAGCCGAGCTCGTCATTTTTGATCCACAAATTATAGATGAATCCATTCCTTTTTGTCATCTACCTGTAAACAATAATATGGACAATATTTTAAATGATATTGGTGAAGAGTTTGTAAATATTCCTTTTCCAGAAGCAATGAAAAAACACAAGAAAATTGGAAAATTTGAAAAATGCTTTGTTTGATCCTGCCATCATAGAAATCATCCAGAATTTGGTTTTGAACATGCCATTGATGAAAGCTCTTGAGTATATGCTAGCCGTAAAGAAAGCATTGAAAGAGGCATGTACAACCAAGCGCAAGCCTCATCCTCACAATTCTAGAAGCAAGGGTGGCAAGTCCGAAAAGCGTATCCTCACAATGGCCACCGTTAATGCCATTAGAAACCTTCCGGACAAAAAGCCCGATATGGGAGCACCTCTTGTGCGTTGTCAGATGTTCAATCGGGAGTTTGAACACACACTTCTCGACAACGGGTCTTCCGTCAACCTGATGCCAGCTTTGCTACTTACAAAATTCAGGCTAGGACCGCTCAAGCCTACAAAGATGATTCTGCAGTTCGCAGACAAGTCAGTTAAGCAACCTAGGGGCCTGTTGGAGGACGTGATAGTCACGGTTCAAGGGAAGCAGTTCTCGGCTGATTTTGTGGTGCTAGATATGGGCGTCCCCGCTCCATTGCTCCTCACCCCAATCATACTTGGAAGAGCATTCCTGCGGACGTCGAACACAGTTGTGAGCTATGGGATGGGAGAAATCTCTTTTGGCGATGGCAATGAAACAATCAGAATGGAGACCTTGCCTGAGGGAACACCAGCCGAACGAACATCTGCATCATGCGCAAGGGTGATTGAGTATTCTGACGACTACAACTTTCTAGCAGAAATTCAAGACACCAACTTATTTTTGGATGATAATGAGATCCATGAACTCCTCTGCCCTGAGGAGGGAGTGGAGACCGCAGTCGAATTTCCCCTTATCGATCAGGATGAGGAACTCGTTGATGTGCTGCATGAGATTGTCGTAGAGGTGATGCACCTCCAAAATCAAGAGCAGATTTTTGAAGAAACTTGTGATGAGAAAGAAATCATTGAGGCAATCTATCAAAATCTAAGTGAGGAGGCAGAACAAAGTATGGTGGACACTGAACAAATGAAAGAATCGCCACCTGCATTAGTAGCTGAGGTCATTTCTGAAGTAGCTCAGACCCCGCCAGAGTTAAAACCTTTGCCCTCCAATATGAAACATGTCTTCCTTGCGGGAGAGCCGAACATGTACCCGGTCATTATCAATGCACACCTGACCGAAGACCAAGAATCTTGTCTGATGGAGGTTCTTGAACGCAACCACAAGGTGATAGGCTAGCGAACTTCGGATCTCCATGGGATCAATCTATCACTGTGCTCGCATCGCATTTTTCTGGAAGATGATTGCAAGCCCTCTTGAGAACTTCAGAGAAGATTAAATCCTAATCTGCAGGAGGTAGTCATGAAAGAGATTCAGAAATGGTGTGATGCGAGATTTATTTATCCCATCTATGACAGCAAATGGATGAGCCCTCTACATGTTGTGTCGAAGAAATTAAAGATCACCATTGTGAAGAATGACAAAGGAGAGGAGATCGCAACCAGAGTACCCACTTCGTGGCGAGTTTGCGACTTAACCTCGCTACCAAGAAGGACCACTTCCCTTTAGCCTTCATCGACCAGATCTTGGAGAGATCGGCTGCGAAGGAATATTTCTGCTTCTTGGATTGATACTCTGGGGATAATCAAGTTTCTATTGCTCCTGAAGATCAAGAGAAGACCACGTTCACCTGTCCTTTTGGTACATATGCCTTCAGACGGATGCCGTTCGGGCTTTGCAATGCCCCAGCCACATTTCAGAGGTGTATGCTTACAGTTTTTGCCGATATGGTGGGCAACTTTCTCGAGGTCTTTATGGATGGTTTTTCGGTCTACGGGGATTCATTTGATCAATGTCTAGATTATTTAGACCGAGTCTTACGGAGGTGCAACGAAGTCAATCTGGTGCTCTCGTGGGAGAAGAGCAACTTCATGGTGATCGAAGGAATCGTGCTGGGTCACGTTGTTTCTAAACGTGATATGGAGGTTGACCCAGCCATGGTGGACGTGATTTCCAAACTTGAGCCACCTACAACCATCAAACAAGTTAGGTCATTCTTGGGCCATGTCGGTTTTTGCCGACGATTTATCAAAGATTTCAGCAAACTGGCCAGACCGTTGACTGAATTGCTAGGCAAGGAGAATGAATTCATTGTCGACGACCGTGTGCTCCTTGCCTTTAATCAGCTGAAAGAACTCATCACAAAGGCCCCTGTCTTGCAGCCACTGATTTGGACTTAGCCTTTTGAGATAATGACCGACGTGTCAGATTATGCCATCGGTGTTGTACTGGGACATAGGAAAGATAATGTACCATTTGCGATTCACTACGCTAGCCGAACGCTCGATGAAGCCCAGCGGAACTACACTGTCACTGAAAAGGAGCTGCTAGCGGTAGTTTTTGCCCTGGAAAAGTTCAGACCTCCTTGGATCCAAAGTAATCGTTTACACTGATCATTCGGCCATTCGGTACTTACAGCAAAAGAAGGACGCCAAACCCCATCTTATCCGGTGGATCCTTCTCCTCCAGGAATTTGACTTGGAAATTAAAGATAAACCTGGGGTAAAGAATGTGGTGGTCGACCATCTATCGAGGCTTCCTGAGCCGGAATCTCCTGAGCTGAACCTGCAGCCAATCACAAAGACCTTTCCAGACGAGGCAATTCTTTCAGTCACCTCGCTTCCTTGGTATGCAGACATTGTGAACTACCTGGTGACCAAGAAACTCCCACAGGATTGGCCGGAGATGAAAATAGATAGAATCTTGTCTAAAATTCATTTCTACCAGTGGGAGGATCCATATTTATTTAGTGAGGGGGAAGATTGTATCTGGAGGAGGTGCATTCCTCAGGAGGAAGTTCCAAGTGTCCTCGCCTTATGTCATGACCAAGATCCTAGAGGACATCATTCAGGCAAACAAACAACAACAAAAGTTCTTCAAAGTGGCCTCTGGTGGCCTTCATTATTCAAAGATGCAGATGATTATGTCAAATGCTGCACTGACTGCCAGAAGATGGGCGGAATCATAGGAATGAGAGACACGATGCCTCTGAAATACATTCAGATATCAGACATCTTCGACGCATGGGGGATCGACTTTATGGGCCCGTTTCCCAACAGTCAGGGCTATGAATATATTCTGCTTACTGTCGACTATGTAAGTCGCTGGGTGGAGGCTATTCCCTCCCGAACCGTCGACAGTAGGATTGTCTGTCGATTCTTGAGAGATCACATCATAGCACGGTTCGGGATTCCCAAGATTCTCATATCTGACGGGGGTAGTCATTTCATAAACAGAGAGGTGAAGAAGATGACCCAAGAATTTTGCATTGAACATCATGTTGCTTCACCCTACCACCCGCAGTCCAATGGCTTAGCTGAATGTTCTAATAAGGAGATCAAGACAATTTTACAGAAGATTGTGCGTTCGGATCGCAAGAACTGGTCTCAGCTGCTTGATTCCGTTCTTTGGGATTATAGGACGGCGTACAAGTCACCCTTGGGAATGTCTCCCTACCGCCTTGTGTATGGCAAGCCATGTCATATGCCCGTTGAACTCATTCACAAATCTTTATGGGCCAATAACATCTGTAATTTGGACTCCAAGCAAGCAGGAAAGAACAGAAAATTGAATCTGAATAGATTACTGGAATTCATAGATTATGCATATGACAACAGCCTGATGTACAAGGAGAAGGTCAAAACATGGCATGACAAGCATATCCACCGCAAGTCCTTCGATCCAGGTCAGAAGGTGTGGTTGTTTGATGCGAAATTAAAGATCTTTCCAGGCAAATTGAAGAGTAAATGGACTAGGCCGTTTATGGTTAGGCAGGTGCATGACAACGGAAGTGCATTGATATCCAAGTTGTCACCTGATGCACATCCATTTGTAGTCAATGGATAGCTTCTGAAGCCATACCTTGAACATGATACATTCAGGGCTATCGTTGACTCGATTCAAGTAATCAACAAGGATGAGCTGGATATCTCCAAAGAGGCAGAGGAAGGCCAAGCAGAGCAAAACATTTTTGCATGACTTTTCTTCTTTTCTTCTTTTCAATCTCTTTTATTCTCTTCTACTGACATGATGTCATCCCTTTCATCACTGCTACACTTAGGATGTACTTTATCTTGTGTACGGGGGATGCGCATCCCGAGTTGTTCATATCCACTTTCATCTCTTTTCTTCTTTTCTTCTTTTCTTCTTTTCCTTTTTTATTTTCTGTATCTATCAAAAAGGTGTCGCCACCCTTGAAGATAGTTTTCTATACTTAGGACGTACTTTGTCCTAAGTATGGGGGGTTGTGCACCCCGAGTTTCTCCATTCTTTGATCCTCTCCATTGTCTCCTCTTCTTGTCTATACTTAGGGATATCTTACCCTAAGTATAGGGGGAGACAATCCGAGTACGATCTGTTCATTCCCACCCTTGACCCTCCCTGCATTGTGTACAGTCTGCTATACTTAGGATTATTTGATCCTAAGTATAGGGGGACGATCAACTTCTCATTCGTATATTCATTTGTTCATTCATTTATTCTTTAGACTTGTCTATACTTAGTACGAGTTATGTCTTCTCTTTTCTCTCCGATCTATGAGGACATAGCTCAAGCTAAGTATAGGGGGTCGTATATACTACGTATATACTTTAGCCATAACTCGTACTTTCGTATTTTCCTAATAAATATGGCTAATAATTCTTTAAAATTTATAAAAAACCGTAATAAAAAGATGTTACCATTCCTCAAATTCTTTTTGTACATACTGATTAATAAATCAGGTAAAAATGTTTTTTGCAAAATGTTTGAAAAATAGTTTGAAAATCCTTGTGAACATTTATTGAAAACTATTTTGAAAATGTTTTGTTACATGTTTTCAACCTTTGTAAAAATGTGTGGTTTGTAAAATTTTATTTTCTTTGTGTGAAATAAAATGTTTGGAGAATGATTTGCAAATGGTTTAAAAAATGATTGCAAAAATATTTGAAAAATGTATCTATACTGTTTGAAAAACATTTGCAAAATGATTTTCAAATGTGTGTACATGTTTGCAAAATTGTTTGTAAAAATTATTTTGGACTATAGTTTTCAAAAGCTGTTTGAAAAACCTGTGTCAAATAAGTTTGAGGAATAGATACATCACACCTAAAATTCTTTATTATATATGTACTTATAAAATTGATCACTTACCCCTGTAAATTCTTAAAATCCACTTCTTGTAAATATAAGAAGCATTCCCGTATAAATATTTGTACCTAGTTTTTAGCCAAAACTTTTTCAAAAATCCCAAAAACATTTGCAAAATTAAAATACAAAAACAATTGAAAAATATTTTTGAAAAAAATATACAAAAAATGCATATGCATCATCATCATGCTTTCAAAAACCCATAAAAAGTTCAAAACTCTTTGAAAATTGCATCACAAAAATATTTTCTGCATTCTGCATATCATTTGCATAGCATGAGCATTTTTCGGATTGAGTTTGATAGATGAACAAGTCTAAGTAAAATCCGGAGATTGGAGCTTGATTGGACCTTAAAATCTACCAAATAACAGGAACCTTATAGGAATTGGGTTTGAGGTACTTCAGGTCTAGTTGACTTAATTCTTTGAGGATCACGGAACTTGGTTCATTGGATTCTTGACTGCCTAAGTAGAGTATTTCGAAGCATACACACGACTCTTGTTGATAATGACCTAACTTGGACACCTGCACCTTTCACATGGCTCAACTCAGTTGGAGTGGTGAGGAGATTGGATTTGTCGGTATGAGGTCCTCCTCTAGGGAGGGAAGTGCACCCAACCCATCCAGTGATGAGGAATTCTAAAGAAAGGAGAGTGTGGGTTGCAATAAGGCTTCAAAAGAGGGATAGTCTACTGGATCAAGAGGAAAAACTCCTTATGTAAATGCTGATGTATATAGTATTTCAAAAAAACAAAAAAAAGAAGAAAAATGAGACAGGCCTATACAAAAATAAAATGTCTGCAAAGTATGTATACATGTTGTAAAGTCAATAAGCAAGCTTGAGTTCCAAAGTCAAATCATGTAAGCCTGCAGCTGGATGACTTGACTACACTGGTCTTGCATCCTAGGATAGGTAGCTACACTGGCTACCGTCCATTCTTCTCTTCACCCCCTCCTCTTGAGCCAGTTGCCACTTGAACTTAGAAGGGAATACCCCGCTCCTCGAGGAAGGAGTTGTTGGATTGGGGACTCATTGGGTTGTCGTACTGGAGAAGTCAGTCTCTTTGTCATTCTAGTTGGGGAGAGCCACCATCACTTACACTGTACGAGTCAGATTCATAGTCGTAAGAGTTTGCGTATGAGTTGAGATATTTCTGACCTGGCTATTGAGGAGACTTGGACAGAGTTTTGGGATTCTCAGGGAATGTTGGATTTCAAATTCGGTTCTCATTAAGGTTCCGCCCGCACTAAAATTCCAAAGGTCCGACTTAAGCTCCAAACTTTGATTTTGTGAAGACAAGTTTGATCATTAAACTAAATCCAATTTCTTCTTTTTCTTTTCTTTGTTTTTCTTTTCTGCACTTATTGCATAAGTGTTTGCTAGGGACTAGCAAAGGCAAGTATAGGGGGATGATGAATCTACGTTTCATCATCTTTATTCTATCATTTTTGCCTTAAAAACCCTAGTAAATGCCTGTAAATAGGCTTAATTCATGCATTTTAGCATTCATGCATATGTATGTAAATATTGTATAAAACGTGGTTTTTAAAGCCAAAATTATAGAATAAAGAAAAGAAAAGAAAAATAATAAAATATTGTAAATATTTTATGACCCGAAACTCCAAGACCTAGGCATCTCGATGTCTAGGTCGACAAGGAATAAAGTAGGGGGAGATAAGGGTCAAAATACAGTAGAAATACCTATTCTTTTTAATTCATTCTTTATTCATTTTAGGACCTATTTTTGGTTCCACTTTTTATACATCAAATAAAGAAACTTTGTACATGAAAGTTGTATAGAATTAAATAAGAAAAATACAAAATTGATTTCACTCAAAAATAATGTACAGATAAAAAGTTATAGTCTGAATAAAAATCCAGAATCCAACTTCCCAGACCTGTATCTCACAAATGAAAACTCCAAATGTGCCAAATCACCTTTAATTGTATATAATTTCAAATAAGCTATTTAATGGCGGTGGTTTCGCATTTGGTAGAGCTACGGTTTGAAAGTTGAGTTTTGGACCCCTATTGTATACTTGTACAGATTAAAATATTCATTTTATTTTTTATTAATTATTTTTATAATTTTATATTTTTATAATTTTGTAAATATTATTTATAATAAATATGTATATTAAAATCAGAATAAAAACTCAAAGAGAAGTCAAAATAAAATACTTGTATATAAAAGACATAGGTAAAATACCTATATACAGACCTGTATAATTTCTATTTCTATTTTATTAAATGTATAAAATACTTCAGAAAAATACAATAAAAATATAATTAAGTGTATAAAAGTATTTTATAAATTTATAAAATAATAAATACAAATAAATAAATCAAATATACAAAATAAAAATAAAAGATTAAAATATATAGAAGAATATACCTATAAAGGGTATAATAGGTAACTTGTAAAAATATACCTCTAAAAAATAAATAAAAATTACCATAAAATAATTTATAAAATAATAAATATTTTTTATTTAATAACCTAAAATAATAAAATCGTTTACTATTTTTAAATGATTTTAGAATTATTTTTTCCAGGATTTTCCTTGTTGGTCCACGTGGACCAACCAGGGGGTCTGGAGATTTGACCTCGGGTCAACTCTCTGACCTCTCTCCTGTGGCTTTGTCAGACATTATTTTTTCTTGGTTTTCGCCTAATTTTGGAGGATGCGTCTTGCGTATTTTCATGACAAGTCCTAAACACTTTTTGCTCCTTGAAGATTGGTCAAACACGCCCTTGCATTTTTTAGGGGACTGGACCAACGATTCACCCGGTCCACCTCGTTCTTTGGAGCACCTGCACCACGACTGTCAACCCTTCAAATATGCACCCCGACTTTCCTCTCTCTTTTGATCACTCTTCCACCACCGAAACCCTAACCTAAGCCCTTGAAGTTACTCCTGGTGACAGCAGGAGCTCGTTGGGCTTCTCGTTGGATCAAGGTGGCGTTGAATTGAGTCGAATCCCCTTGCCGAAGTGGTCGCCGGAGTTCCTCCCCCGTGCACTTTGGTGAGGTTTCTTCCCCTCTCTCGACCCTTTCCTTCTGCTCTAGAATAGCTAGGAAGAACACCTGTGTCCCGCCCTTCATTTTTCCCTTCGTAATCATCCCCCCATCGTCCTGACATCGCGTTGGCTGGCTCCGAGTTTTGCCGGTCGACCTCGATTTGTCCCACGCATCCACCGAGAGTTTTTCTACCCTCCACGGAGTCGAGGCATCTTGCCCTCGACTCCTTCACATTTTTTCTGTAGGTCCATGAGCAAGAGCCTCAACTAGGAGGCGATTTTGAGCAAGCACACATTCCTAGGTCTGCCGGAGCGTCCTCGAAGGGTGGAGGGCCATCCCTTGGTCTACGACCCCATCTAATCCACTTAGGAGTTGCGGGAGAACTGCAGGAGCATGAAGAGACCGTCAGAGGAGATCCAGGTGCACGGAGGCTCGAGCTCTGGCCGATCCAATCTCGCCAGGCTCTTGTTCTTCACGTGTTCTTCTTGGTCAACCCAACACCGTTGGATTTCCCCCTGATCATCCAGGCGAGCAGCCATCGTTAGATCGATCGTGCGTCCAGGCCATTCGATCGTCATCAACAATCTAATCCTGGCCATGGATTTCGAACAGGTATCGGGCGTCTCCGTTTCAACACGTGGCATAAGTAAGACCCTACCTGCCGTCGGATCGCCCCTCTTAGCTGGGTATTTTGCGATTTCTAACCCAGCATTTTTGTAATATTTTATTAATCCGTAAACTGTCATTTGCTGTTTTATAGTTTTTGTAAAATTTGCGTAAAGATCCCCCACCTTTTGGAAGTTCACATTCTGCCCCCTGCCAGGTCACGTGCGTCTGAGCACGTGACTTGGCGTTTTTGCAGGCGTAACCTTGAACATTTGCGTATTTGTAATTGGCCCAGAAAATTTTTAATTATGTTATAAATTTTGTGGAAAAATTTCAGTTAGGCCCTTGGACTTGTCTCATATTATAAAAATGCCCTTGTCAGTTTGTATTTTCCTTTTGCTTCCTCTATTTTTTGCATGCCTTTAAAATCTCAAAAATTCCCCAAAAATCACTTTAAGTTCTTGTTTCCTTGCATTTCCAAGTTATATTTTTGCATTACATTTTTATTGCATTTAAATATTTATTAAAAATCAAAAATATGCATTTTAACTACTATTTGCATTAGAAAATACCAAAAAAATCAAATCTTTTTGAAAAATTCCAAAAACATTACCAAAGGTCTATTTTAGTGTCTTTTGACTTGTGACCAAAAAACATTAAAAATTTCAAAACAAAAACCTTAAAAATTAGAAAACCCTAAAAATCTTTATAAAAATCTAGAAAATCTTAGAAAAATCATAAAAATATAAATTCAGGTCCTGTAGTTGCCCTATTTTATTTCCTTTATTTTAAAATTAATTTGGGAAAATTTTTATTAATGTTTGATATTTTTCTTTCCCATTTTAAGTTCGACCAGTAGTTAATTCACTGTTTTCTTGTATTTTGCCTTTTAAAAATACCAAAAATATTTAGAAAAATCCCCAAAAATCACAAAAATAGTAGAAAAATATAAAAAGACAAAAAAAATTTTATTTCCTAATTTTGAGCATATTTCACTATTTTTATAAATACCATATTTCCTATTTTCTGATATTATATATAAATTCCATTATTGAAAAAGAAAATATAAAAATATAAAATATAAAAAGAAAATATAAAATTAGAAAATTAAAAATCAAAATATAAAATTAAAAATAAAAAAAATAAAAATAAAAAGTTTTAATTAAAAAAATTAATTTAAAAATTTAAAACCCACAAAAAATCCAGATTGGCTAAGTAGTTCACTAGATATAGGTCTTGGCTTTTTGTCTGCACACTCTACACCTTTGTTTCCTGTGTTCGACCCCTACTTGCTTGCCATTATATATATTTTTAGTAGGGAATAATAAATTTTAATCCTTGGTCTTGATTGTTTGATTAAATGTGTGGGTTAATTGTTGACGAACGAAAAGGCTTGAGTAGTCGCCCCAACGATAGTGAGTATGACTTGTCAGACCACTATTTAGCGGCTCTTGCATTTTCGTTTTTCACTGCCACAAAAGCAAAGTTTAGAGATCAATCGAGAAGAAAATTTTATAATGCAAGATAAATGGATAAATTGACATAGATAAAAGAAACACTTAATTAAATAGATAAAAATCCAAATAACATAAGAAATGAGTCGTATCCCTGGCAATGGTGCCATTTGATAAACCGTAAATCTGGTACTTTAAGGGTGCATAATTAGCACTTCGATGTCATCGCAGTCAGGCCGGATTCATTCCATTAAAGACCATCTAATTTAGATATATCAATAAAATCAGATGGTCGTAATAATATTTTTACTTGGTAAGTAACAAAGGTCGAACTCAGGGACACGAGCCTCTCTCGTGATTATTCAGACTATCATTTATTAATTAAGTGTTGAGTTAGAGATCAATAGGCCAAACAATGCAAGAAGACAAAACAATGATGCATTAAGAAAATATAACACATGCATTTTTTTAATTTTTAATCATGCAAATAAATGCGATGAAATTCAATGAGTAATACGCCCTAGATCTGAATATAATGATTAGCAATTTTACAATGAGTTAATTTCGGGTTTAATTTAAGTGACAAGCTTGATGGACGAATTGAACAAGGCATAAGTTTAAATAAGAGACACATGGCTGCTAAAACAATACATCAAAATTAATGTGTTCAAAATAAGAAATGAGCATGGCATTAGAAAGATCATCAAACAAGCTTCGAAATGAAATTGAAATCGACTGAAACAGAGTTACGATGCTCAATATATGCATAACAGAAGATAAGGCATAATTATAAGAAAACATGAAATATAACTACAAAAAGGTCCCTGGGAGGGACTAAAATGCAAATACTAGAAAGTTCGGGACCTTCCCTGTAATTAACCCAGGTATTTTTTGCAATTATTAAAACCCGCGAGGGTATAAATGCAAAATACCCACTATGCACGTAGTCGACATGTGATATTAGGACATGGCTGCAAATTTGAAGAAGTAGGTGGGCCTCAGTGTAAATTGCCCAACTCGCATGTGCGTGGCACATGCTCTTCCAGGCTCGGGAAGATTCAGAGGCTCGGAGAAGGCTCGGGGTAGCTTTGGTTAGGCTCGGAATATGCGAGCCTCCAGGCTTGGGCTCGTATGCGGCTCGGAGTAGCTCAAAGCTCTAGGAAGGCTCGATGCAGGCTCAGCAAATCCGAACCTAGAGGTCCGCTCATGTGGCTCCAGACGCTGGTGATGAATTCTGATCTCCAGCGAAGGATCCCCAAGCTCTGTTGCCTTCTAGCTTGATCGATGAAGGTACCTAGAACTTCGTTGAAGATTGACGATGTAGTTGGAGCCCATGGGGATGCGTTGATCAACCTAGACATGACTAACAATGTCTGAAGGACGGAGGTGGAGCTGCGCAAAAATATCGCCAGTGAGGATTCTGACCATTGTGGTCTCGAGTACCTGCAGCGTTAGTTTGATAACCGAAGCGAAAGGGATGCGAGTGCGAGTGAGATGGAGGGGCTTCGTGCGAAGGGAATGGAGCCCCTATGGGTTTCACCGCCGTCGAACGATGGTGACAGTGATAGAGGGTGACGGGAGTCTGGAGAAGAGGGGGATGCTATCGGTAGTGTGTGTGTGTGAATGGTGGGTGCGAGGCGGAGCTCTAGGAGCGGTCAATGGAATATGGAGATGGGTGTAACGTCTTAATTAATTAAGCAAAAAGTTAGGAAAATTACAAAGGAGGTCGGAAGAAGAACTTGCCTGGGTATGGCGGAGTGGAGCCTGTACACGAGCCCCGACAAGGGACTTTGGTCATTGCTGGATCTCCGCAGCGACTGGAGATAGCTTGGCGGGGCTTCAACCACCACAGACCTGGCCTACCATTGCCAGGGGTCAACACCGGAGGGCACCACCGTCTTCGCGCTCCTCGTCGCCCCCTCACTGTCACCGGGGGGCGCAGGCTTGCTCGGTAGCCCCTCACGTAAAGGTGGACCCTTGTGACAGGTGGGGGAGATGATGTATGTTTCCGGTGAAGGTAGCGGTTCCGGTCGAGATGGTCATAATTTACGGGGGAGATATGGCGTGAGTGGGAGGGTGTCATAGAGTGCGTGACGACCAACGAAGATGACGAACGAATGGGGAAAACCTTGGAGTAGTTGGTAAGTAGAGAGAGTGGTGGTGGTGGGCAAGAAAATAAGAAGGGGGAGGTGGTTGCGCGAGATTGAGAACGTAGGAGTGAGGGAGGATAGAGGTAGGTGACGAAGATTCGACCATTGGATCTTGAGATCCAACGGCCGAACGATGGGCGCTAACCAGTGGCTTGGATCTGATTGAAGGTGGCATGATCGAAGGGCCCAAGATGTCACCACGTGTCGAGCGCATGGGCAGGCGGAAGCGGGCGGCCCATATCATATCAGGAGAGAGATCGGAGGGTTGGAATCGCAACAGGAAGAATGGTGGAGATGAATGGACGAAGGCGATATCGAATGACGAGCAACGAGCCATGTGGTGGGCTATAGGCGAGGCTCTAGCGGGCGGTGCAGATGTGAGATCGGGATGATCAGACGGTGGGGGACAAAGGGTGTGCGTAGAGATCATTGGACCGTTGGATAAAGATGAGATCCAACGGCCAGGGGCGTGTGCGGATAGTGCAAAGGGGCCGGGCCACGTGGCTCAACCAGAAAGGGCCATGTGGTCCAATCAGATTATTAGAAAGAAGAATTTTCAATATGAAGGGTCAAATGGCCGAATTTGAGAAAACTCAAACATGAAAGTTGTCGATCTTGATGAGATCTACAAGTTTCATGTTGACCAAAAACGGAGATGAGGTCATTTGAAGATACAAAATATTTTTGAGGGTATTTTTATGGCTAAAAACACCACGATTTTTAATTTTGACATTTTTTTGTATTTTTAATTTATTCAATGACTCTGATAATTACAAGACTTTATCTAGTTTTTATTGACTCACATTTAAGAAGGGGGTTAAAAAATGTAAATTAAGATGATGAAATCGAGTTTCATCATCAACCACATTGACCCATCCTTTTTCCTGACAAATAAGATAGGTGATCCCCATGGTGAAGTACTAGGACGAATTAATCCTTTATCTAATAGTTCTTGCAACTGTGCCTTTAACTCTCGTAACTCAGCTGGTGCCATCCTATATGGATTGATAGAGATAGGTTGAGTATCAGGTATAAGAGAGATTTCAAATTCAATCTTTCTCTCAGGTGGTAATCCAAGTAGTTCCTCTGGAAATACATCAGGAAACTCGCACACTATAGGCACATCTTCTATCATTCTTTCTGACCCTGATGTAGTCGATACATAAGCTAAATAGCCTTGGCACCCTTGTTCTAACTGATGTTGAGCCTTTAAAGTAGATATGTACTTGACATCACTAGATGTCTTTCCAATAAATGGAACTCTATCGAGTTAGGAATGTGAAAAGTTACTGTCTTCTGGAAACAATCAAGGCATGCATGATGCCTTTCTAGCCAATCCATCCATTTCAGGGAAACAGGTAACTGATGTCCTGCTATCAGTACTACACAATCATCCAGGATTTCTCGGATTATAGACACTTGTCCTCCTGATCCCTTGATCAGATAGGAATTTTGAGCTTCTACTGGTACCTTACCCAAAGTGGGTACTAACTGTTGAGAAATAAATGAATGTGAAGCACCAGAATCAAATAAGCCATGTACTGAAAAGCCATAAATAGTAACAATATCTCGTAAGACCGTGCTTGAATTGTAGGCTTGTTCTTCAGTAATTGCATTGAGCTGGCCATTAGGAATAGGCAAGCTAGAACCCGCAATGCATTGTGGTGGCTGCTGTGTAGGAGATGCTCCTTGTGAACCACGAACTCTACCATGTATTCCTCCGCGTGTTGCTCCATTGCTCGGGGTGGATGTTATACTATTAATCGGAGTTGGTTTAAACCCTGAACCTCTCATCTGCGGACAGTCTTGCCTAATGTGACCTTCTTGATGATAGTGATAACATACACGTGTTCCTGTCTGAGCTGAAGACCCAACCACAGAGGTACTAGTTCATGGTGCTGAGTTACGAGGGTATAGTGGAGGTCTAGAGAAACCCCCTCTTCTTGATAGTTCCTAACCCAAGGTCTGTGGTGAGCTTATATTAGAACCGACTGGATGATAGCGACGATCTCTATAGTTATAATGTGCCTTGCATTTGGATGGTTCACCATTAAAGTGGAAACTTCTTCTTTGGTGGTTTTCATCACTCTCCATCTCAATATGAGAGGTGATGTCCATTGCTTCATCTATGATTGTAGCTCTAAAACCAGCAAGCTTTTCTCATAGATCTCCCTAAAAACCGCTAACAAATTTGGTAAGACACTCTTGTGGTGAAGCTTTTAGAGCTGGTGAGTAACATAGCAGCTCAGTAAAGTGGATATGATAATTTCGTATGGTCTTAGAACTCTGATTCAAAGAAGACAACTCTCTCCTCTATAATTCTTCCCAATGAGAGGGACAGAAGTGAGCTCAGAACCTTTCTTCTAAAACATCCCATGGAACAAGATCTACAAATTTCTTGGAAATGGCTCTACACCATCGTCTTGCATAGTCTGCTAAGGATCAATCATCGAAGTGTACCCACGTATCAAATGGTGCGTGTATTATTCTCAACATCCTGCTGACATCATCAAGTCATAGTTCTACCTCAGTAGGTGTCTTTATGCCTTTAAATCGAAGAATCTTTCCCTTTCGGTAATTTTCTAGTAATGTTTGGTGTCTAAGAAGGGCCTTCACCATTAATCCTTCAACCGAGGTAGGAGCAGACTCAGTTGAAGGATGGTAACTAGATTCTTCCTCAGAAAGATGGACCGAACCTTCAATTCTAGCATCCGCAGGCTTAGATGCCTTGGGTCTCTCAGCTTGTGCATTGAGTCTCTTCTCCAATGCTCGTTGCCTTTGCCCCATGTCTTGGAGCATTGTCATCATAGCCACTAATTGTCTAGACACATCTTGGTCTGTCATGATCCTGGGATAACTCGAGGCCAAAGGTTAGGTCCTATATGTGTTAGCATCATGTACGTAAGGGATAATGATTTGCGAATGGTACTGCAGTCAATTATTAAGATCAAAGGATCTTAATACAACCATAGTTTCTGAATACCGCTCATAGTTTTCAATCACTAAATAAATTATTGGAGTAACCGGGCTCTGATACCAATCTATCGAGACTCCAATTCCCGGGCTGTCGGATCCTCCCATAACCGGATATGGTTACTCAGCAATAATTTATTCAGCAATCCCAACTAACATTCGGAAACAATCTACAAATAAAGTATATTCAGAAGAAAGTATTTCAACACTTTTCCATTCACAAAATAAAGTTAAGATGATACATTATCCCACTATAACCATTTACATGTACATCAGCTTGAAGGAAAAATACACAGAAGATTACTAACTATCTTAAAGAGAAGAGCTACTGTAGCGGGTTGGATGTCTACTAAGGTCCTTGCAATGGCTCACCGACACCTGTTGGGTTTTTCATAAATCATAGGATAAAAGTTTGCGAATGCTAAGTAACGAAGAAGAGAAAAGCAAACAAATTGTGTAATTCTACAAAACTTGTTTTCATTAAAAGTTATATTCCTTCTCATTAATTTAAGTCCTATTCATTTCTATTCCACATTAGGTATTAGTCCAGGAGAACCCCACCATTCTTGGACTCCGAACCTATGGACACTTTAGGATTGGAGATTGTGTTGATCTTGGTAAGCTTATGCCACCGCACGTCGCCTCAACCAATTCTCCAATACTACCCTGAGAATTTTCTTTTCTTTTATTAAATAGAGTCTCAAACCCTCAGCCTGGAAAACAAATGAGTACACCGTCCTCGAGGACTCGGTTGCTTAAAACCTCAGGCTAACATTTAATCATATAACATAGCGGCTTTAAATACATATTATCGTGACCCAGTCGCTATTGAACCACCTATGCCTTCACATGGAATGACCACATCTTATGTCATTCAACCCGGAGATATTGGCTCCCGGTACCACGCATTGCAAAATATTCATTTCGTGCGCACTTATCATAACAGGGCAACCATGTACCACCTAGGCAGGGAAACGTCAATACGGGTTCCTTCCGACAAACCTACAGGTTGCATGCCCGACCTGTAGTTCTACTCCAAGTCATCCTTAACGTGACACATGATCCTTTTCATGATCTAACTCAAACCACATCAATTCCCATGATGTAATTCTTTCGTTAAGTCTCTTATTTGCATAATCAACAATACTTAGTATAGACTCACATATATATTATTCATATGCATATATACTCATATTTATGCCTATTTTAACTCCCAACTCCTAACTTTCAAAGCCACCACATCAATTTGATGCTTAAAACTTATTTTAGTAGGAATCACAAAGCAATTGTTCATACTTTTTCAAAATAGCCAAAATTAGGGTTCTTTATAGTACAAAACATAAAATCAAGAATTTCAATAATCTCATTTGAATACCCAACAGCAAAAGGAAGGATTTCATTACCTAATCGAGCTCTCTCTCATGTATGCAAGGCTTTATCATGTTTTGTTTTTAGAAAGGATATTTTAAGGCTCCTGAAAAGATCGAATTTCATTTTCGTATCAAAAATGCTAAGAACGTGTCAAGAACGCGAGGAATGAATGAAGAACACAAAGAACGCGAAGAACACGAAGAACGCCAAGAACATATTTTCTCTTGAAATTTCAGTAGAGCTTTCCCTTATACAGGATGCTATTTCTAGGAAAATTTCGGCAGAATTTCCCCTTATATCGGAAAGTATTTCTCGGAAAATTTCGATAGAGTTTCCCCTTATATCGGGACATATTTCTCGGAAAATTTCGGCAGAGTTTTCCCTTATATCGGGACATATTTCAAAATAAAAAAGAAAAGAGCTTCCTCTATAAAATCAATCGTGAGGAAAACCACAACAAAACTGAAAGAATATACTTAAACAACAAGAGATGAAGAATTGGTAGACACCACACATCTTAGGTGAGTGAATGTGTGACGAATCACAGGGTTCACTAATGTGCATAGCCGTCTGTACCTAAGTAGGGTATTACACAGATTTCTCCATCAAAATAACTATAAAAGCATAATTGAAAGAATAGAAACATAAGCGATGGAGAATCGGTAGACACCACGCATCTTAGATGAGTGAATGTGTGACGAATCGCAGGGTTCACTGATGTGCATAGCTGCCTGCAATTAAGTAGGGTGTTACACAGATTTTCCTTGAACTACAACAGAATACGAATTGGAAAGAAAGATGAATCAAGAACAAAGCTTGTAAGAAAAGATGATGAATTGAAATCCTATTTTACGAAACAAACTATGAGAGGATCATACCTTTCTCGTCCCCGTTCTCCCAGCAGCGCTTCACTAGCGCTCCTCCCTCGCCTCCCACTCCTCCTCCCGACCTCTCGATCGTAGCCCTTGGGGTGGTGGTGGTATTGGAAATCGTAGAGAATGAATGGGTAGGGGGTCTATTTATAGGCTCTAGAAAACCACTAACCATGGTTAGAAAACCATAGTTTATACCTTAACCATAGTTTAGCGACCCATGGTTTTGGCCCATGGTTCTGGCCAAAACTTATCCCAAACTTGGAGCTTAAGTTATAACATTCTAGAGGATTCTAGATTCGTTAATGATGCTTAATTAACACTAATCGTGATTAACTTTCACTAATCATGATTTAACTTTCGCAGCTTATGCTTTTCTTTTGCTAACTATTTATTAGTGTTTGCTAATGATCATTAACATTTTTCAATCCATCCTTAGTTTCTTTAATCATGCTTAATTAGTCTTAATGACAGTCATTATGGGTTAATGACATCTTGACCCTCCTTACTTCTCTTTGTTCAGAAAATCAAAACAATTTGAAAAGAAATCTGATTCACACGAAACAAATTCCGTTGGTTTTCTCTTGACGAGTTGGATCTTATGATATAGGATCCTAGAGATGCCAAGTTCATGGCTTTACAATTCATTAATTCCTCATCAAATGAATCCCCATAAAAGTCGATCAATTCTTGTAGGGCCATACGCTGCTTCAGTCGAAGGAGATTGTTCATGGTAGTTTTGTGAGTTATGGCTGGGAATGTTAATGTCAATTCTCGATAAGCGTGAGTTTTGGTGACATCGGAGGTTTCCTGAGTCGGTACTTATATGGTTCAAGTATTTCGTGAATTACTACCGACTCGAAGATTCAACCACTTAAATAATCGTGATGATCCTCATAAATATGGTCCAATTCTTCATAAGCTCCTATATTTTGATTCCTCCTAGGAGCAGTGTTAGGGTAGTGAGAATTAAATTATAACTCAATAGTGGATTTCTTCGGTGTTTCTCCTACGATTTGTGTCTGTGCTTCATAAAGAGAGGTCCTATTATGTGAAGCATTTGTCTCCTGATCACAATTGTTGGTCTCAAGTCAAGTTTCCTTAGAGCAGATCATGTCATTTAAGGTTTGTTCATTGTGGTCCGAGTTCAGGAACTTAATTTCCTGAGTCTCACAATTGATCATTGCCTTAGCAGAGGCTAAGAACAGCTTTCCTAAAATGATAGAAGACTCAGACAACCTTCTGGGGTGTTCAATGTCAAGGACAATAAAGTAACAATTTATGTTCTTTACCTCAGAATTTTATGACGATAGAAACAATTCCCTGCGGTCTTTTGGTAGATCGATCGGATAATTTAACGATCATCCTAGTCTTTTTGAGTTGTTCGAGTTTCAGTTGGTCATAAACAGACTTGGGAAGAATGTTTAATGTAGAATCGTCATCTAACCGAACATGAGTAAATAAGGTATCCTAAATTTTATATGTTATCCGAGTCAACCACTTTTACAACTTTTAATTTTATGATTCATCACCAAAGAGCTGGCTATAGATACGACATGATATTCAGTTTTTGATCTTTTCTTGCCCATCTTTTTAAGGTTTAGTCGACTCTTCCCAAATCGCTTAAGATCGGGCACATATTTTATGGCCTTGATCCATGTAAGCTCTAAGATTAGACTCTTGTAAAATGCTTCCAGTTCAGATTTTTTGAATTTTCTATTTTTTCAATTTTTTGGTATTTTCTGTGATAGGGTCAATAGGGGGTCAGAGGTCAGTGGTTGTGTCGGATTGTGAGTCACATGATGATTCAGTGGTTCTCTTGGTGATGACCTCACTTCTTCTGAGTTCTGCATAGAGTAGATGAGATTATATATTTTCTCAGTTGAAGTGTCTGCTCTATGATTATTCCGAGCAATCTCATCCTTAAACATCTCATGACTAGTGATTGAATAATCATTCTCCTTATGTCGTGATTCTAGCATGTAACCTTGAGTAGAGTATTGATTATTCATAGTCATTACAGTCTGGTCATAAGTCATATTTCCGTGACTCTGGTTTGCTCGTGAATTGTCGAAGGAAAATTGATCGTAATTAGGAAGAGAGTCAACCTGAGTAAGGGATGGTTCAAGAGGTTGTGAGATCATAGTAACCACAAAATCATGCTTCACTTTCAATATCGGTTACTCTATTTTCCATCCTCAATTCTTCTTTCTCTCTTGTGTCTATAAGATTGTCGGAACATGAGAGAGGTCTATTCCATGAAGAAGTATGGTCATAAGTGGGATGTAAGGAAGGGAAGAGAATGATGACCAAGGGGGACCTGATTTGCAGAGAAGGTTCTCCTGAAATACGTGAGAAGAAGGATATTGGGGAATGGTTGAGGAGACTAGGTAAGAAGACCAGTGTGCCGACATCTTATCAAAGGAGTGATTCGCGAACTATGATCTACTTGTGAATGCAAGGTCTTTGATGCACACAAGTCAAACACAATACGAACATGTAGATTCACCCTTTCAACACTATTAAAGGCACGTTAGGGCTCAGCTGCTTATCTTTTCAATTTTAATTTAAAGACAAAGCAATCTTGAAAATTAAAGAGGTGTTGATGGGTACCGAAATATTTTACAAAGACCATCCTGAGTTCATACAACTAGTTGCACCTACTTTCAGATAGTATAGGTGTAAGTATGAACCATTTAAATGGCTACCTTTGTTAATTGAGGATGGAGCCTTCCGCAGTGTCCCTAAACCGCCCACTCTGCTAAGGGAAGTCAGACCGTAAAATGACTACACTAAAGCCTCACTGAGAAGTAGCTACTTATTTTTTAAAAATAGTAGTCTGAGTGAAAATTTTTCAATTTTTGGCTCTGTCCTAAGTGTGTGATCTTGTCCTTACAATCAATGAGTGGGTTTCTCTCCACCAGACACAAGGGTTAATTTTATGTTAATTTTATTTACATTCGACTTGATTGGCAGTCCTAATTTTAGATTAGGGTTATCACTGAAGTTTATGTGAGCAAAGAAATTCATGCCTAACGAGCAGTTCCAATTCCTTTAAATCATAAGTTGTAAAACTTGAGGAAGGAGAATCGAAAAATCCAATGCAATCGTAAATCAATGATGCATGCTTAAGAAGAAGACATAGAGTGATTCCTTACGTTCTTCATGAATGCTGCAATACAAGGAATTTAAATTACAATAAATGATATGCACAGATGAAAAACACCCTAAGAAGATAGTTCTATTAGCGGGAAGAATTGATTTCAAAATTTGGCTAAGTCAAACGATCTACCAATGCGTCTAATTAGTGAATAATGTTTGTCCTAAAATTTACGAGCAAGAGCAAAAATAACTCTAATCTTACGTATGTGCTCCTAAATTCTATACCACACCACAGAGAGTCATATCCTAAGTATTACAAGGGTTCAGAGAGAGGGACCGTGAGAATAATGCAAAAAATTAAACTAAACTAACACTCTCTTACAAAAAAATCTGTCTTCATCCTTGCAGATTCTTGATCTATATCTCAAAAATCGCTCGAGTTATCTGTAAAGAGAAAGGATGTGGTTAGTATCATAAGTGCAAAATGAAATGCAGAAAAAGAGAAAAAAATGACATAGAAATAATTTTCACAAAAATTAATTATAGAAAATAAGTTAAAACTCTAAAAATTCACTGTTCCACGACAACTGTTCCATTTGATGAACATAAAATCTGCCTCTCTAATAATAGATAATTGTAGTATAGGAGGCTAAAAACGATTCAGCAAAAACCACAATCTTTGAATGTTGTGGAGTATTTTTACTTGGCAAGTCTACCAAGGTCGCACACAGGGAATATTGTTTTTTTAGATGCATGGATTTAAATTAATTAATTAATTAATTATTCAATTAATTTCTATGTCAGAAAACTATAATACAATGTAATGAAGATGTGATGCAATGCGAAAAAGAATAAACAAAGTAGATGACAAGGAACAAGATTTGTGATTTTGTACAATTTTAATCCAACACAGTGATGATCAATATCCTCGAAATTGAATCACAGATCAAAGTATATTCAGAAAATGAGTTTTAATCAAATTCAAGTTGTAGACCAAGAGATTAATCAATGAATAATCCTATCAAAAATTCCCTTAATTGTAGTCCTCAGATAAATCAAATCAGATAAACTACTGAAGTTGAAATTAATTCCATCCTAATTGAGTCCCCTGCAAAGATTAAATTGTCAAATAATATGATCAATAATTCCTTATTCTTAAACGAGCCCCTACAATATTGATCACTAATCAAGTCATAAATCAACCGACATTTGTCAATAGATATCCATAAATGATAAATCCTAATAAATAACCTTAAATCTTTCTATCAACTGTGCTAAATGATAGACCATGAAAATAGCTTCAAAACGACATGTTATACGCCAAAAACGGAGTTCGTATGAGAAAGATATGCTAAAATGAAGCTCCAGGGACTAAAGTGTAAATAAAATAAAGTTTCTTCTTCAAAATGGTCCCTGGAGGGACTTATCTGTAAATAACAAAAGCCCGCATGGGCTTGTCTGCAATTTTTCCAAGTTGCCACGTGCAGGGCACGCGATCTGGGGCTGAGAGGACCTTTTTGTAATATCTGACAATCGTAGGGGCGCTTGTGCAATTTATCTACAACGTACATGCCTTGCATGTACTCTTGGAGGTTTGGGCGGCGAACGGTCGGGTCGGGCATGGCGTTGTGGCCAGGATCCCTGAACTAGAGGCTCAGTCGGTAAAGCTCAAGCTCAGGAACCGAGCCTAGGCGTGGCTTCTGGTAGGAGGTTCGGGTGCCCCGAGCCGTAAGTCTAGAACTAGGCTGGGGTTATAGACGTGGCTATGGGGGAGTCATCGAATCAAGGATTAATTGCCCAATTTGATGACTACTGAACGAGGCGGGGGCGGGCAGGTGGGACGGGAGAAGAGCACGCCACCGGAGGAGCTGCGGCGACCGGAGACGAGGCAGACCGGTGTCGTGCAAACGACTGAGGAGGGAGTCGACAAGGCACGGAGGTGGTGGGGTTCTCCAAGCAACATATGACCAGGAGAGCTCCGATGCGAGGCGGCATGAGGAGTAGTGGGTGGAGTGTGCCTACGAGTTTGCTATTGTACCTGCAAGGTTAGAAGCAGGAGGGAAAGAGGGGGACGTAAGCAAAGGTTCTCGGTGGTGATCGAGGGGTCGAGCGTGGTTGGGCGAAGTAGCGATGGTCGGGGATGAAGAGTGGTGGAGGGCATCGAGTCCAAGGCGGAGGGCGAGTGCATCAAGGCAGAGGCAGGGCAGGCGCGGCGGGCGATTGGGCACGCCGACGGTGGAGCTCCGAGCATGGAGGAGAGAGCTACCAAAGCGTCGGTCCGAAGTACGGTAGTTGAAGTTGAAGCAGGAGGGACAAAAAACGCAGAAGAAACACAAGAAGAAGGTGAACTCTCCTGAGTTCGGGAGGAGCAGAGCTATCTTCCCCTATGGGCGAACACCACAAGGCTAGGTGGTGAGAAGCCATCGATGCACAGGAAGAAATCCCTGTGGATCTCGCCCAACAAACCTTTGAGGTTGGATTCTTATTACGAACCCAATCTCTGGTCTGCTTCAAGATGATGTCAGATGGGGACAATAGATGACGGAGCTGGGATTTTATAGGAGCGGGAGGGAGCGACAGTTATGTGGGCAAGGACCCACCTCGTAACGACCGGAGAAGGAGTGAAGGCAATGACCGTCGTTACGAGGAGGTGGCGGTAGCGGTTACAAGAAAGGAGGAGGAACAACTGGCAGTTTGGGGGGATGATGCTGGGAAGGGGAGGAGAAGAGGTCGCGTGCCCGACTGCTAGAGAGAGAATAGGTGGGGTGGCACGTGGCACGCCCAAGGGCTGCCACGTGTCACCAAAAAATTCAAAAATTAATAGGAGAAAACATTTTGGAAAAGAATTAGCAGGAAACTCTTAATCGAAAATTTTCATTCACAAAAGTTGTTCGTCTCGACAAGATCTACAATTTTTATGAAGGGTCCGTGAGTAGAAGAGATCATCTGTGCAAAGTGGTATTTTTGGTGGTCTCCAATTATATAGAAAACTGACTTTTTGGGGTTTTGTAATTTTTGAAGGCTTTTTTAAAGAGGATAAAAATTCTAGAAAAAATATGACAACATACAAGGAAATTACTTAGACACTAATATACTTTTTTTGGATTTTTAATAAATGAGAAAATAGGGAAATAAAATAGAAGTACGAAACACTCAACTATTGTAGAGACTCACAACGGACACTTGGACACGGTCAGTTTCTTTGATTTCAGTTTTAATCTAGATTTGAATTTTTATGTCGTTTAATAAAACTTTCATCAAAAAACACAAATGAATAAGTAATAAAATTAAAAGGGTTAATTATGTACATAAAAACTCAGGTCCAAAATCACAAAAAGTTAAAATGCGTAAAAGAGGCCCAAAACCTATTTTTCACATTTGAGCTCAGAATTTTACAAAATTAGTCTTGTTTTGAAGGTATTTGAAAATGATGTACTTTAAAAGTGAGTAGACCAAAATCGGACACTGTATAGAGGGATATGCGCATTTTAGTCCGTTAGATGTGAAATTAGACTTTGGGATTATTTGACACTTATTTCGCTTAGTATTTTTTGTATTTTTTATTTAATCTTGTTAGTAATATTTACACAATGGAGGTGATGAATTAACTAAAAATATGGAAAGTTAGCAGCTTTTCAGGCTTATTTTCACTTGAATTTTAATGCAATTATGCATGATGAAGTGCAAATGTTATTTACAAATGTAAATATGCTAACGATGATCTATTAATTATTAGATGCAAATGAATGATGGGGAGTATAGACTAATTGACCAAATTTAGCATGATGAATATGAGATTCATTACATGCATCAATAGACTTACTACTCGAGTGAAGCATGAAGTTATCATCAAAAGTAATATTCCTGCTAAGTATAATTCTATGTTGAGAAGGGGGCCATATTCTGTACCACTTTACTCCTGCACCATAGCCTGTAAACACCCCTTTCTTTGCCCTTGGTTCTAACTTTCCTTCGTTAACATGATAATAGGCATCACAACCAAAGACTCGTAAAATAGAAGAATCAACATGATTACTAGACCATACCTCCATGGGTGTTTTGCAACCAATGGCAGATGCAGGAATCCGATTCACCAAGTAACAAGCTGCTTTCACAACTTCAGCCCAGAATGCTCTACCAAGTCCAGCATTAGAGAGCATGTACCTTGCTCTCTCCGGAAGCGTCCTGTTCATTTATTCTGCAACTCCAATCTGTTGTGGCGTATCTCTAATGGTGAGGTGTCTCGCAACACCCTCCTCCTTGCAGAACTCATTGAACTCTGACAACAGAACTCCAACCCATTATCTGTATGGAGACGCTTCACCTTCTTAGAAGTCTGGATCTCCACCAAGATCTTCCACTGCCTGAAGGTCTGAAATGCGTCACTCTTATGCTTCATCATGTACACCCATTTGACTCCAGCTTGGATCCCTTGAGATCCCTGATAAAGCCTTTCTGAATGAGGATATTCATCCCCATATGACTCACGTGTCCCAACTGCATATGCCACAATTCTGACTCTGATCTTATGGCTTGAGACATCACTGCAACAAAACCGGTAACTATAGACCCATGCATGATGTATTGGGTCTTCTGCTTGTTGCCCTTGATCAACAACCCCAGCTTTGGCAATCTGCATGACTCCACCTTCAGCGTTGTACTTATATCCTTTAGAGTCTAATAATCTAAGAGATATCAGGTTCTTCTTCAGATCCAGAACATGGCGTACTTCTGTCACCGTCCTCACGACTCCATCATGCATCTTGATCTTCATAGAGCCAATCCCTACAATCTTGTATGCTGCATCATTTCCGAGGACGAGAAATGCAGGCATAACATCCTTAAAGAGGATTGAAACCATAACAACCTTAAAGAGAATGAGCGTCATGTCATTTAAAATGAACATATACATAATACATAATTTTATCATTTAAACAAGTACGGGTATTTCTCTCTCATTTCTGCCTCAGGTTCCCATGTGGCTTCTTCAAACTCTTGGTTCCGCCATAATATTTTAACTAGAGGCACCTCTTTGTTTCTCAACTTCTTGATATCCCTTTCAAGTATTTGCACAGGTATCTCTTGGTATGTCAAATCTGGCTCAACATGTAAATCATCATAACTTATCTTATGTTCTGGATCCCTAATGTACTTTCTCAGATTTGATACATGAAATACATCATGTATTGCCGAAAGATGTGGAGGAAGTGCAAGTCTATAGGCAACTTTTCCAATCCGTTGAATAATTTCAAAGGGACCCACGAACCTGGGTGCTAATTTCCCACGCAAGCCAAACCTCTGAACACCCTTCATAGGTGATATTTTGAGAAATACAAAGTTGCCTACCTCAAATTCAAGGTCTCTTCTCCTGGTATCACTATAACTTTTCTGACGACTCTGAGCAGTTAATAGTCTTTTTCTAGCAAGTTCTACAGCTTCCCGTGTCTCCTGAAGTCTATCTGAATCATAAAGGTTCTTTATTCCGACCTCTTGCCAACACAAAGGAGTTGTACACTTTCGTCCATATAGTGCTTCAAATGGTGCCATGCCAATACTTGTATGGTAACTATTATTGTAGGTGAATTCTACAAGAGGCAAATGTTTAATCCACGATCCCTTCCATTCTAAGGCACATGCTCGTAGCATATCCTCTAGTGTTTGAATCGTACGTTCTGACTGCCCATCCGTTTGTGGATGATATGCTGTACTCAAGCATAGTTGTGTACCTAAAGCTTTCATGAAGTTCTCCCAATAGTGTGAGGCGAATCGTGAATCTCGATCAGAAACTACTTCCTTCGGGATACCATGGAGGCGAATCACATGTGTAATATATAACTCAGTCAGCTGGTCTGGAGTGAAAGATAAGCTTATCGGAATGAAGTATGCTACCTTTGTCAGACGATCTATTATAACCCAGATACTATCTTTACTACCAGTCGTCTGAGGTAAGCCAGTAACGAAATCCATGGAAATGCTTTCCCATTTCCATTCAGGTATAGGGAGGGGTTGCAATAATCCCGGTGGCTTTTGGTGTGAAGCCTTTACCTGCTGGGAAGTGAAACATGAATTCACAAACTCAGCAACATCTTTCTTCATTCCTGGCCACCAAAAGTATGAATGAATATCCTTATACATCTTCGTAATTCCTGGATGAATAGATAATCTAGAACAATGAGCTTCTCGTAAGATGTCTTTCCTTAGTTCAAGTGTGTTTGGTACACAAACTCTGTGATGATTATACAGTAAACCATCTTGTATCTGGAATCCCTCTATCTCATTCTTCTCAAGTTGTTGTTTTAAGTCTTTGAGGACTGGATCATCCTCCTGTCCTTTCTTTATTTTATCCCATATTTCTGGTTTGTATCGATGAGGAATAGTTATAGTATCAGCACTACTATCAAATTGTTTCCATTCACTTAACGTTGATAGTAAACCCCAGAAGTGGATAGCACTCACTAACCCAAGTGAATAAGTTCTTCTGCTAAGGGCATCTGCTACGACGTTCCCCTTACCAGGGTGGTAGGAGATAGTGCAATCATAGTCTTTCAGCAACTCTAGCCACCGTCTATGTCTCATATTGAGTTCCTTCTGATCAAATAGATATTTCAAGCTTTTATGATCGGTGAAGATTTCAAAAGTAATACCATACAGGTAGTGTCTCCAAATCTTTAAAGCGAACACTATGGCAGCTAATTCAAGGTCATGTGTTGGGTAGTTCTTCTCATGTGTCCTGAGCTGTCGTGATGCATACGCAACTACCTTACCATGTTGCATAAGAACCACCCCAAGTCCTTCTTTTGACGCGTCAGTGTACACTGTAAACCCTTCACTCCCGGAGGGTAGAGTAAGGATTGGTGCAGATGTTAGGCATTCTTTCAGTGTCTGAAAACTAGCTTCACATGTATCAGACCATAAGAATGGGACCTCCTTTTGAGTTAGTCTAGTCATTGGCAATGCTATCCGTGAAAAGTCCTTCACGAATATTCTATAATATCCAGCTAAACCCAGAAAAGATCGTATTTCTGTGACAGTCTTCGGGCGTTCCCAACTCATCACCGCACTAACCTTTGTAGGATCAACTGATATACCTTCCCTAGAAATAACATGGCCTAAGAAAGATACTTCAGATAGCCAGAAGTCACATTTGTTATATTTAGCATACAGTTTGTTCTTCCTTAGAGTTTCAAGTGCCTTCCTGAGATGATGTTCATGCAGATACTTATCCTTTGAGTAAATAAGCACATCATCAATAAAGACTACTACAAAGTGATCTAAGAACTCCTTGAATACTCTATTCATGAGATCCATGAAGGCTGCTGGGGCATTTGTTAGTCCAAAAGGCATAACTAAGAATTCATAATGCCCGTATCTAGTCCGAAAAGCTGTCTTGGGAATATCTGTATCTTTAATTTTCAACTGATTGTATCCAGATCTTAAATCAATCTTGGAATACACAGTTGAACCTTGTAACTGATCAAAGAGATCATCTATTCTTGGCATAGGATACTTGTTCTTTATTGTCCTCTTGTTTAGTTGTCTATAGTCAATGCACAACCGCATTGACCCATCCTTCTTCCTAACAAATAAGACAGGTGCACCCCATGGTGAAGTACTAGGACGAATGAATCCTTTATCTAACAGTTCTTGCAACTGTACCTTTAACTCTCGTAACTCAGCTGGTGCCATCCTATACAGAGGGATAGAGATAGGCTGAGTATCAGGTATGAGAGAGATTTCAAATTCAATCTCTCGCTCAGGTGGTAATCCAGGTAGTTCCTCTGGAAATACATCAGTAAACTCGCACACTATAGGCACATCTTCTATCATTCTTTCTGATCATGATATAGTGGATACATAAGCTAAATAACCTTGGCACCCTTGCTCTAACAACTGTTGTGCCTTCAATGTAGAGATATATTTGATATTATCATTGGATGTCTTTCCAGTGAACTGGAACTCTATCGAGTTAGGAAGGTGGAATGTTACTGTCTTCTGGAAACAGTCAAGACATGCATGACTCCTTTCTAGCCAATCCATTCCTAGTATAAGATCAAAGTAATTCAATTCGATAAGTAGCCGATAAGCATGTGACTGATAACCTGCAATTTGTCACACACAGTTGTCTAAGATCTTCTTGAATTATAATTGACCTCCTTGTTTCTTACAATAGGAATCAAACATTCTTCTTCTTCTTCATGTTTGTTTTGGTGTGCCTACGAAGTGCCTCATCCATTACTCCTCCAAATGGAATAGGAGAAACCAAATTCTATGGACTGATGGTATCTAGAGTCTTTCTTATGAGGATGAATAGAACCCTCAACTCTATTATCTGTGGGTCTGGAGGACTTTGATCTCTCATAGTGGCAGAGTCTTTGCTTTAATGCCTATTACCTTTGATCCATCTCATGGGTCATCACTATCATAGCCGCTAATTGTCTAGACATGTCTTGATCTGCCATGATCCTGGGATGAGTCAAGGTCAAAGGTCAGATCCTATATGTCATAGCATGATGTACGTAAGGGACAATGACTTGTGAATGGTACTGCAGTCACTTATTAAGATCAAAGGATCTTAATACAACCTTAGTTTCTGAATACCGCTCATAGTTATTAATTACTAAATAAATTACTGGAGTAACTGAGCTCTGATACCAATCTGTAACGACCCCGTTTCTTGGGCCGTCGGATCCTCCCATATCCGGATCTGGTTACTCAGCAATAATTTATTCAGCAATCACAACTAACATTCAGAAATATACTGCAAATAAAAATACTCAGAAGAAAGTATTTCAACACTTTTCCATTCACAAAATAAAGTTTAGAGGATACATTGTCCCACTATAACCATTACATGTACATCAGCTTGAAAGGAAAATATACAAAAGATTACTAACTACCTTAAAGAGTAAAGCTACTATGGCTGGCTGGATGTCTAGTATGTAAGCCGGATGAATTTTTAAAGTCCTTGCTATGGCTCACCGATACCTGTTGGGTTTTCCATAAATCATAGGATAAAAAAATTAGCGAATGCTAAGTAACGAAGAAGAGAAAAGCAAATAAATTGTGTAATTTTTTTCAAAACTTGATATCACAAAATTTCATTCCTTTTCATTAATTTAAGTCCTATTCTTTTCTATTCCACATCAGGGATTAGTCCAAGGGAACCCCACCATTCTTGGACTCCGAAGCTGTGGATGCTTCGGGATTGGAGATTGTGTTGATCTTGGTAAGCTTATGCCGCCGCACGTCGCCTCAACCAATCCTCCAATACTACCCTGACAATTTCCTTTTCTTTTATTAAACAGGGTCTCAACCCTCAGCCTGGAAAATCAAATGAGCACACCGTCCTCGAGGACTCGGTTACTTAAAACCTCAGGCTAATATTTAATCATATAACCTAGCGGCTTTAAATACATGTTATCGTGACCCAACCGCTATTGAACCACTCGTGCCTCCACATGACACGACCACATCTTCCGTCGTTCCAACCCGAATATATTGGCTCCCGGTACCACGCGTTGCAAAACATTCAATTTGTGCGCACTTATCATAACAGGGCAACCGTGTACCACCTAGGTAGGGAAATGCCAATACGGGTTCCTTCCGACAACCTACAGGTTGCATGCCCGACCTGTAGTACTACTCCCAGTCATCCTTATCGTGACACATGATCCTTTTCAGGATCAACCTCAAATCACACCAATTCACATGATGTAATTCTTTCGTTAAGTCTTTGATTTGCATAAACCACAATACTTGGTATCTACTCACATATATATTATTCATAACCATATGTATACTCCTATTTATGCCTATTTTAACTCCCAAACCCTAACTTTCAGAGCCAACGCATCAATTTGATGTGTAAATCTTATTTTAGTGGGAATTACAAAGCAATTCTTCAGACTTTTTCAAAAATAGCCAAAATTAGGGTTCTTCGTAGCAAAGAACACAAAATCAATAATTTCAATAATTTCGTATGAAAACCCAACAGCAAAAAGAAGGATTTCGTTACCTAATCGAGCTCTCTCTCGTGTATGCAAGGCTTTATCGAGTTTCGTTTTTAGAAAGGCTAATTTAAGGCTCCTGAAAAGATTGAATTTCATTTTTCGTATCAAAACGCTAAGAACATGTTAAGAACATGAAGAACGAACGAAGAACGCGAAGAACGCGAAGAACACGAAGAACGTCAAGAACATATTTTCTCTTAAAATTTTGGCAGAGTTTCCCCTTATATCGGGATATATTTCTCGGAAAATTTCAGCAGAGTTTCCCCTTATATCGGGACATATTTCTCGGAAAATTTCGGCAGAGTTTCTCCTTATATCGGGACATATTTCAAAATAAAAACGAAAAGAGTTTCCTCTATAAAATCAATCGAGAGGAAAATAACAATTAAACTGAAAGAATATACTCAACAACAAGAGATGAAGAACCGATAGACACCACACATCTTAGGTGAGTGAACGTGTGACGAATCACAGGGTCACTGACGTGCACAGCCGCCCGCACCTAAGTAGGGTATTACACAGATTTCTCCATCGAAATAACTATAAAAGCATAATACGAAGAATAGAAACATAAACGATGGAGAATCGGTAGACACCACGCGTCTTAGATGAGTGAACGTGTGACGAATCACAGGGTCACTGACGTGCATAGCCGCCCGCACCTAAGTAGGGTGTAACACAGATTTCTCCTCGAACCACAACAGGAAAACGAATCGGAAAGAAATATGAATCAAAAACAAAACTTGGAAGAACAAGAGTATGAATTGAAAGCCTAGCTTACGAAGCAACTAAGAGAGGATCATACCTTTCTTCTCCTCGTTCTCCCGGCAGCGCTTCGCTAGCGCTCCTCCCTCGCCTCCCACTCCTCCTCCCAACCTCTCGACCCTAGCCCTTGGGGTGGTGGTAGTGTAAGTTGTAGAGAATGAATGGGTAGGGGGGTCTATTTATAGGCCCCAGAAAACCACTAACCATGGTAGAAAACCATGGTTTAGACCTTAACCATGGTTTAGCGGCCCATGGTTTTGGCCCATGGTTTTAGCCACAACTTATCCCAAACTTGGAGCTTAAGTTAGAACATTCTAGAGGATTCTAGATTCGCTAATGACGCTCAATTAACACTAATCGTGATTAACTTTCACTAATCGCGATTTAACTTTCGCGGCTTACGCATATCTTTTGTTAACTATTGATTAGTGTTTACTAATGATCATTAGCGGCTTTCAATCGTCATTACTTTCTTTAATCATGTTTAATTAGTATTAATGACAGTCATTATGGATTAATGACATCTTAGCCTTCCTTACTTCTCTCTCTTCCGAAATTCATAACAAATCGAAACGAAGTCCGATTCACACGAAACAAATTCTGTCGGTTTCCTCTTTACGAGCCGGATCTTATTATATAGGATCCGAGATATGCTAAGTTCAAGGCTTTACAATTATAACAACATGATGATGTTTCTGCCATCTATCTTCCCATAGCTGCAGAACCAATCTTCATTGAGATTCATATGGTAGGAGCAACCTGAATCAAGTATCTATGTGTTATCCGTCACCTTTTGAACTATGACAATGAGAACCAGATAATCTTCGCAATCTACGCCTCCATGACCTACAACAACAACAACTATAACTTTCCCTTTTTTCTTCGGGAGATCCTTCTTCTAATGTCCAGGCTTTTTACAATAATTGCTGATGTCTCTAGCATTGTAATTCTTCAACTTAGACTTCTGCTTTCCCTTCTTTGCGTAGCCAGAACTGACATGACTATTCTCATGAGTCATAACCAAACCTTTAACGTTAGAGTCTTACTTCCCGGTAGCCATATGTCGAAGTGCACATGTATGCAGACTCGCACGAAATTCCTCTAGGTTATTTATTCTCTTCCCACAATAAAAGATGGAACAAAATTCTCAAACAATAATGGAAGAGAAACCAATAAAATCACTGTAGCATCCTCATCTTCAATATTAACGTCTATATTTTCTAAAAACATCAATAATGTATTTATGCGATCTAGATATTCTTTAAGAGATGTACCTTCCTGAATGTAAAGAGAGAACAATCATTGCTTCAAGAGAAACTTGTTGGTTAGAGACTTCGTCATGTATAAACTTTTGAGCATCAACCACAAGCTAAGTATGAAATCCTCATCATCAACCTCTGCTATAAGCTCGTCCGCCAAACATAGCATGATTGTCGAGTATGCATTCTCTTCTTGCACCACCAACTCAGATGGCTCGAGTTCCTTTGCTCGCTCCTGATCTAATGGTTCCAAGATGCCATGCTGCTTAAGAAGGGCGTGCATCTTGATCTGCTATAGACTGAATCTATTCTTCCCAGTGAACTTCTCGATCTTCAGATTGTGTGATGCCATATTGTTGGATGATCCTAACAGAACCTGAAGCTCTAATACTAGTTTGTTGCGAAATGCAGAAGCAAACATGCACAAACACAATCAAACAAGCAAGACGCAAACATAAGGATTTACATGGTTCACCTGTAAATGGGTTATGTCCCTAGTTGACGACGATCGGTTTCACTGTATGAAGAAAAAAAGATAATACATATGGTACTAAGAAGGTACATATATGAGATGAGAAAGATGATCAGATTGAGGATGTAGAATCTGGTGGCCCTAGGGCCCCTTTTATACTACAACAGAAGAAAACCATTTGTATTTAGCAATCCATCCCAACAACTCTCAGCCAATCAGAAGGCAGAACACAGATCAAACATGTCAGCAATCCTGGCCCAACGACTCTCAACCAATCAAAAGGTAGGACACAGATCAGACACGTCAACAATTTTGATCGAATAACTCTCAGTCAATCAAAAGCTAGGACACGAATCAGCCACATCATCAACCCAACAAGTAGTTAGGATTGAAGTCACATTAACATCCAATATACCCAAGATGATCGTATTACTATTCATGATTTGATCTGTGATTTGGTTGTGATGGTTACTAAGGATGAGTTCCTTTGAGGAAGTGATGACACGATCAAGCAACTTCCAAAGAAGCTTCGACATATAACCTTCTTTCCTGAGAATTCTACCTTTATCTGCCTTTGTTGGGAAGTCAATAAAAATGTTTTGGTGGCTTAAAGAATGTAAAACTTTGCGAACTTTGATCTTTCGTAAATATTACCTAGTGATCGTTAACTCTACATATCTTCCATATGGTTGGTTCAATAGTTTTGTATTCTTACGGGTGCTTTCTTTATAAAATTGTGACATCACATCGTTCTCTGACTTGATTGGGAATCTCAAACTTCTTAGTTTCCTTGATCTCGATTTACCAAAAATCAGGACATTGCTTGAAAATATCTCTTTCCTTCTTAATTTGCAAGTGTTGCTTTTACATGATTGCAGTGGTCTTTCTAGACTACCTACTTCATTGACAAGATTAGTTAACTGGTACATCTTTCTACTCATGAAAATTTGGAACCTTTTAGCAACATAGGAAGACTTACAAATTTGAAAACTTAGCCACATTTAAGTCAAGAGGCAACATGGACATAAGGTGACAGAGTTGGATAATTTGAACGGACTTATTGTGGTCTTCACATACTCCATCTTGAGGATGTTGAAGGCATCTCGATAAAAAAGATGGACTGGAGTGGTTGAAATTTAGTTGGAGTGGTACTGCCAGTTGTGGGTAAGAGAAGATGCAAGCAGAAATGGTTGAAGCGTTATGTCTGAATACTAACTTAAAGAAGCTATCTATAATTGGGTACATGGATCATATTTACCTAAATGGTTGGATAGCAAACATTTACCTTTTTTGGAATATATCGAGCTAAGGGATTTTTTGAGGTTAAGTATCTTTCAATCATCAGTAGAAAAACTGAAAAACCTGGAGATATGTAATTGTAGAACTGAGAGTGATCTCTCTTTTCCCTCCAACCCTTGAGCATTATATATTGTCAAATGTTGCAGTGACATCGTTGATTCCCTTCCTGTTAGCATCAGAGTTGTTACCATCTTTGAGGAGGCTCTCAGTTGAAAGTTGTCCCAAAGTTGATGACTCCCTGAATATACTTCTACAATGTTCAATGCCATCACTAAAATATTTAAATATCCTTGATTACAGATATCCATTGTGAGTTTTATCACATTTGACAGCCTTGTCAAAATTAAAACTATGTAATTGCTCCGAGGAGGTCATCATAGCTGCTTAATCTTTGATATCTTTAAGAGATATTGAGGATTGGGAATATCCGCATGTTGCCGTAAAAGGTCAATGCTCATAGTCTACCAAGTGCATCTCCTTATGCTAGTTATTTATCAAAAGATGTCCTTTGTTGCTAAAGTCATTGTGCCAAAGTAAAGTTTTACTACCTTCCTTAAAAAACTCGAGATAAAGGAAGATGGACTTGATGAATTCATACTTTCTGAAAGCCTTAACAGTGTCGCGACCCTAGAGGAACTAATCATGTGTGAATGTTTGAACATAAGATCAATTTCAGAAGAGGTACTGCATAAGCTTGTTCTTTTGAGGACATGTGAAATTTCATGGTGTGGAAGGTTGGAGGATTTGGATCTGCAAGCCCTAGGCTCACTTGAACGTCTCAAACTCATGTGTTAGAGCACGATCCGTCGATACCAACTCTATTTTGATAACGCTTGTTAGGAACACCACCAATCAATACAAACTCTGCTCTGATATCAGTTGTTGAGACACGACCCACAAGTATCGTCTCCTCTCGGATACTGAACCCCTAGATATGGAAGTGGATGTAGATACAGATGCGGATGCGCAATCGACCAACACACAGAAGAACATGAAGAAAAGAACAACTAGGTATAATAATGGTTGGTCATCTCTCGCAACCATCGGAGAAGAAAGATTACTAAAATAAGAACGAGTACAACTCTCTTCGTTCCTTTGCTCTCTTTCCCTCGTCTCTGCTCTCTCCCTTTCTCTCTAGGGGTTACATTGTTCTTGATGGTGTTGTATTGAGGGCCTGAGGCAATGCCTTCACCCCTATTTATATACCCCAATTACAACCCCATAATCCTATTCTTAATAGGACTATAAATAGAATACAACTCAACTACTATTAGGATTAGGAGTCTCATCCAATTAAGATTCCTAATCCTAATATGACTCTAATCGTAACAATCTCCCCTTTGGGTTGAATTCCATCATGATCTCTTCATCATCGTCATCTGCATGTCTCGTTAGAAGGAACTCACCGCCTCTGGATGATGTACCGTTACTAGGTACCCTCAACATGCCACCTTGCACAATCTCCTACTAGCCGACGTTAGTAGAATTTTCCAATGCCTCTCATCAATTTCTCTAAAGACCACCATATCACTACTTCTGAAGATTATGCGTCTGTTGCATCACGTCGTCACGTTGATGTCGATCTTAGCTCTGATTTGTCGCGTTATGTTCCTTCAACAGTGTTGAACCCCGGATCTAATATCACTTGCCAGGACGTGATCCGTCGATAGCAACTCTTCTCTGATACCACTTGTTGGGAACACGGCCCGTCGATACCAACTCTTCCCAAATACCAGTTGTTGGGACATGACTCACCGGTATCGTCTCCTCTCGGTTACCTGACCCTTGGTTACGGAAGTGCATGTAGATACGGATGCGGATGCACAATCAACCACCATCACAAAAGCACGTGAAGAAAAGAACAACTAGGTATAACGGTGGTCGATCACATCTCGCGGCCAACGGATAAAAAAGATCACTAAAAGAAGAACGAGTACAACTCTCTCTGTTCCCTCACTCTCTTCCTCTCTTCTCTCCCTCTCCCCATTTCTCTCTTGGGGTTACATTGTTCTTGCTGGTGTTGTATTGAGGCAATGCCTCCACCCTTCTCTTTATATAGCTCGAAAACAACCCCATGGTCATATTCCCAATATGACTACAAATAAAATACAACTCAACTACTATTAGGATTAAGAGTCTCATCCCATTAGATTCCTAATTTGAATATGACTCTAATCCTAACATCATGTATTGTCCAAATCTCATGGCGCCTGCAATCTTCCTCCAATCTTCTCCTTCTTAAAGAGCTAGATTTGAAATGGTTAAGTGCAGAGTAGGTGGGTGGTCTATTTTCCATTCTAGTGAATAGCATGAGTGTCGAGAGAATATAATAAATTCTAATAGTGAGGGACTTGTGCTTCCGCTGGAGTATCCATCACTTGGTTCCCTAGATGAGTTGTATATTCTTTCTTGCAAAGGTGTAACATCTCTCCCCTTCCTCAAGTCTCTTGAAACATTAATAATTAATGATTGTCCGGATCTCATTATGATGTGTTTATGTAAACCAAACATCTATTTCTGTCTAGCAACATCTACCATTTTATGTCATTGCCCAATTTATAATGATACAAATAAGCAACTCAAATAGAAAAGTTGAAACTTTCCTCCTAGAGGGATATGAAATATTTAATGGAATTTTTTTATTTTGTCATTCTATTCTAAACTATGAGTAATATCTTGCAGTAGAGACAACTTAAGAAATATTCAAGTTGAAGGGGTGTCTTAGTAATATGAATGTAACCCTTTACATATTGGGCGCCTCCATTGGATTCTCCATATTATTTTTTAAATAAAAAAAGAAGAGTTGATGTCAACAATCAATTTATTTTCATCTTATTCAATCTATCCCTACATGTTGCACAAGCATATGACAATGCATCAAAATAGATTAGCTGTATCCGGCTGGATATTTATAAAATCAATGTGTAGTAGGTGCATGAAATTATTGAATGCCTCAACATAGATGAGATGTATCTGATTGGGTACATAATACATCAATTAGTGGGTGGGTGTGGGAAATTATAAAATGGGAAAAAGAGTAGGCCACAATTGCATGCTAAACTATCTATTTATATATCCAACTTGTCAGTTAAACCTTTCTTATATTGTTTTTCTTATACGGCAAAGTTGTCTAAGTCAACATCTTAAATCGTTCAGTATTCACATGAAAATTACCTCTGATAAGGATGGTATTAATTATGTGACGGGATTTTCTTCACTAAATTAGAGCTTGCTGATCACGGAGAAAAAATAGGCGCAGAACCAATCTTCATTAGGAGTCATATAGTAGGAGCAACCTGAATCATGAATCTATGTGTTATCCGTCACCTTCTGATCTATGACAATGAGAACCGTATCATCTTTGCAATATGCGCCTCCATGACCTACAACAACAACTACAACTTTCACTTTTTTCTTTGGGAAATCCTTCTTCCAATGTTCAGGCTTCTTGCAGTAATTGCAGATGTCCCTAGCATTATAATTCTTCAACTTGGACTTCTGCTTTCCCTTCTTTGCATAGCCAGTAACAGCATGATTATTCTCATGAGTCATAACCAAACCTTCAACGTTAGAGTCTTGCTTCTCGGTAGCCATATGTCGAAGTTCACGCGTATACAGACTCACGCGAACTTCCTCTAGGGTTATTGATTCTCTTCCCCCACAATAAGTGATTGAACAAAATTCTCAAACAATAATGGAAGAGAAACCAATACAATCAAGGCAGCATCCTTATCTTCAATCTTAACTTCTATGTTTCGTAAATCCGTCAATAATGTATTTAAGCGATCTAATGTTCTTTAAGAGATGTACCTTCCTGAATGCAGAGAGAGAACATGCGTTGCTTCCAGATAAACTTGTTGGTCAGAGACTTCATCATGTATAGACTTTCGAGCCTCAACCGCAGGCCAGCCATGGAATCCTTATCAGCAACCTCGCTATAATCTCGTCCGCCAAACATAGCATGATCATCGAGTGCACCTTCTCTTCTTGCATCATCAACTCAAACGGCTCGAGTGCCTTCGCTCGCTCCTTATCTATTTTATCCCAGATGCCTTGCTGCTTCAGAAGGGCGTGCATCTTGATCTTCCATAGACTGAATTCGTTCTTCCCTGTAAACTTCTCAATCTTTAGATTATGTGATGCCATCTTGTTGGATGATCCTAATGAAATATGGAGCTCGGATACCAGTTTGTTGTGAAACACAAACGCAAAAATGCAGAAACACGATCAAACAAGCAAGATACAAACACAATGATTTATAAGGTTCACTGTAAATGGGCTACGTCCTTGGGCGCTGCAGTCGGTTTCACTAGATGGAGAAAAAAAGATAATACATAGGGCATTGAGAAGGTAAAAATATAGGATGAGAAACATGATTGGAATGAGGATATAGTATCTGGTGGCCCTAGGATCCCTTTTATACTGCAACAAAAGAAAACCATTTGTATTCAGCAATCCATCCCAACAGATTTCAACCAATAAGAAGGCAGGACACGGATCAGGCATGTCAGCAATCCTATCCCAACAACTCTCATTCAATCAAAAGGCAGGACATAGATCATACATGTCAACAATCCCGATCGAATAGCTCTTAGTCAATCAGAAGCGAGGACATGGATCGGTCACATCAGCAGCCCACCAAGTAGTTAGGATTGAAGTTACATTAACATGCAATATACCCAAGATGATTGTATTACTATTCATGATTTGATCTATGATTTGGCTGTGATGGTTACTAAGGACGAGTTCCTTCAAGGAAGTAATGACCCTATCAAGCAACTTCTGAAGAAGCTTAGACATATATCCTTTTTTTCCAGAGAATTATGCCTTTGTTGGGAAGTCAATAAACATGTTTTGGGAGCTTAAAGAATGTAAAACTTTGCGAACTTTGATCTTCCGTCAATATTACCTAGTGATCGTTAACTCTACGTATCTTATATATGGTTGGTTCAGTAGTTTCGTATTCTTACGGGTGCTTTCTTTATAGAATTGTGACATAACATCGTTGCCTGAGTTGATTGGGAACCTCAAACTTCTTAGTTTTCTTGATCTCGATTTACCAAAAATCAGGACATTGCCTGAAAATATCTCTTGCCTTCGTAACTTGCAAGTATTGCTTTTACATGATAGCAGCGGTCTTTCTAGACTACCTACTTCATTGACAAGATTAGTTAATTGGTACATCTATATAATCATGAAAATTTTAAACCTTTTAGCAACATAGGAAGACTTATAAATTTGGAAATTTAGCCACATTTAAGTCAAGAGGCAACATGGACATAAGGTGACAGAGTTGGAGAATTTGAACAGACTTGTTGTAGTCCTCACATCCTCCATCTTGAGGATGTTGAAGGCAAAGAAGAGGCACGACAAGCTCATCTTGATAAAAAAGACGGACTGGAGTGGTTGAAATTTAGTTGGAGTGGTACTGCCAGTGGTGGGCAAGAGAAGATGCAAGCAGAAATGGTTGAAGCGCTATGTCTGAATACTAACTTGAAGAAGTTATCTATAATTGGGTACATGGGCTCATATTTACCTAACTGGTTAGATAGCAAACATTTACCTTTTTTTGGAATATATCGAGCTAAGGGATTTTTTTAGGTTAAGTATCTTTCAATCATCAGTAGGAAATCTGAAAAACCTGGAGATATGTAATTGTCCTGCACTGAGAGTGATCCCTCTTTTCCCTCCAAACCTCGAGCATTGTATATTGTCAAATGTTGGAGTGGCACCGTTGATGCTCTCCCCATTAGCATCAGTGTTGTTACCATCTTTGAGGAGGCTCTCAGTTGAAAGTTGACCTGATGTTGATGACTCCCTGAATATACTTCTACAATGTCCAATGCCATCACTAAAATCTTTAAGCATCTCTGATTACAGATATCCGTTGTGAGTTTTATCATATTTGACAACATTGTCAGAATTAAAACTATGTAATCATTTCTTTTAGGTCATCATAGATGCTCAATCTCTGATATCATTGTGAGATGTTGAGGTTTGGGAATGTCTGCATGTTGCCGTAAAAGGACAATGTTCAGAGTCTACCAAGTGCAGCTCCTTACGTCAGTTATTTATCAGAAGATGTCCTTTGTTGCTAAAGTCCTTGTGCCAGAGTAGAGTTTTACTACCTTCCTTAAAAAATCTCAAGATAAAGGAAGATGGTCTTGATGAATTCATACTTTCTAAATGCCTTAACAGCGTCGCGACCTTAGAGGAACTAATCATGCACGAATGTCTGAACATAAGATCAATTTCGAAAGAGGTATTGCATAAGCTTGTTCTTTGAGGACATGTGAAATTTCATGGTGTGGAAGGTTGGTAGATTTGGATCTGCATGCCATAGGATCAATTGAACGTCTCAGAGTCATGTGTCAGGGCACAATCCATCGATACTAACTCTGCTCTAGTACCACTTGTTAGGAACACGACCAGTCAATACTAACTCTACTCTGATACTAGTTGTTGGTACGCGACCCATCGGTATCGTCTCCTCTCGAATACCGGACCCATAGATACGGAAGCGGATGTAAATACAGATGCGGATGGGTAATCGACCACCATCACATAAGAATAAGAAGAAAAGAACAACTAGGTATAACGGTAGCTGGTCACCACTCGCGACCATCAGAGAAGAAAGATCACTAAAAGAAGAACGAGTACAACTCTCTCCGTTCCCTCACTCTCTTCCTCTCTTCTCTCCTCTCCCCCTTTCTCTCTAGAGGCTACATTGTTCTTGATGGTGTTGTATTGAGGTAATGCCTCCACACCCCCTCTTTATATAGCCCAAATATAACCCCATAATCTTATTCCTAATAGGATTATAAATAGAATACAACTCAACTACTATTAGTATTAGGAGTCTCATTCAATTAAGATTCCTAATCCTAATATGACTCTAATCCTAACAATCTCTCCCTTGAGTTAAATTCCATCATGATCTCTTCATCATCTTGAGTCTGCACTTGGCTATCATCATCATCTGCAGGTCTCGTTAGAAGGAACTCACCACCTCTGGATGACACATCCGTCATTGAGTGCCCTCAACATGCCACCTTGCACGATCTCCTGCCAACTACCGTTAGAAGTATTTCTTTTTTGACGCCTCTCGTCGATTTCTCCAAAGACTACCATATCACTACTTCTGAGGATTGTGCATCTGTTGCATCACGTCATCTTGTCGATGTCGATCTTAGCTCTGATCTTTCGTACAATGTCCCTTCAACAATGCTGAACCCCAGCTCTGATACCACTTGTCAGGGCACGATCCGTCGATACCAACTCTTCTCTGATACCAGTTGTTAGGACATGGCCCGTCGATACCAACTTTGTTCTGATACCAGTTGTTGGGACATGACCCATCAGTATCGTCTCCTCTCGGATATTCGACCACTGGATACGGAAGCAGATGTAGATAAGGATGTGGATACGCAATCAACCATCATCACAGAGGCACGTGAAGAAAAGAACAACTAGGTATAACCGTGCTCGATCACATCTCGCGACCATTAGAGAAGAAAGATCACTAAAAGAAGAACGAGACAAACTCTCTCTGTTCCCTCGCTCTCTTCCTCTCTTCTCTCCCTCTCCCAATTTCTCTCTTGGGGTTACATTGTTCTTGCTGGTGTTGTATTGAGGCAATGCCACCACCCCTCTCTTTATATAGCCCAAATACAGCCCCATAGTCATATTCTTAATAAGACTATAAATAAAATACAACTCAACTACTATTATGATTAAGAGTCTCATCCCATTAGGATTTCTAATCCTAATATGACTCTAATCCTAACATCATGTATTGTCCAAATCTCGTGGCGCCTGCAACTCCAATTTTCTCCTTCTTAAAGAGCTAGATTTGAAATGGTTAAGTGTAGAGCAAGTGGGTGGGCTATTTTCCATTCTAGCGAATAGCACGAGTGTCGAGAGAATATGCTAAATTCTAATAGTGAGGGAATTGTGCTTCCGTTGGAGTTTCCATCTCTTGGTTCCCTCGAGGAGTTATATATTATTTCTTGCAGAGATGTAACATCTCTTGGCGTCCTCAAGTATCTTGAAACATTAATAATTAGTGATTGTTCGGATCTCATCATGATGTGTTTATGTAAATCAAACATCTATTTCCGTCTAGCAAGATCTACCATTTTATGTCATTGCCCTATTTATAATGATACGAATATGCAACTCAAATAAAAAAGTTGAAACTTTCCTCATAGAGGGATATGAAATATTTAATATAAATTTTTATTTCTCATTCTATTCTAAACTATGAGTAATATCTTGCAGTAGAGACAACTTAAGAAATATTCAAGTTGAAGGGGTGTCTTAGTAATATGAATGTAACCCTTTACTTATTGGGCCCTTCCATTGGATTCTCCATGTTATTTTTTTTAAATAAAAAAAAGAGTTGATGTCAACCATTAATTTATTTTCATCTTATTCAATCTACCCTACTTGTCGCTACAAGCATATGATAATGCCTCGATATAGAATAGTTGTATCCAGCTGGATATTTATTAAATCAATAAGTGTAGTAGGTGCAGGAAATTATTGAATGCCACAATATAGATTAGATGTATGCAGCTGGATACCTAATACATCAATTAGTGGGTGGGTGTGGGAAATTATAAACTGAGAAAAAGAGTAGGTCACAATGACATACTAAACTACCAATAATTAATTATCCAACTTGTCAGTTAATCCTTTCTTATATTGTTTTTCTTACGCGGCAGTGAGTCAGAGGTGTGGGATCGGGGTGAAGATTGATTGAGACTGATTGTTAATGTTATCACAGTGGCGACTAAATTAGTTGGAAATCAAATTAATTGGTTTGGAGGATGGCACTAAATATCCAGATATAACTTGATGCTTAATAATTGTAAAAATCATGAACCGTGCAATTAGTGGGCAGTGCATATAAGTAGTCTCCGTATATCAGCAGTGCATTTTTCATCACTTCTCTGCGCTTTCTTCCCAACATAACAAACATAAACCATACTCTCCCACCTTCCACTTGAGCGTACTCTCTCCCGGAGATGGCTTTGACTGCAGTCGCACTTCCGGTGGCGGGATGGTTTGTCTCTCCCATCTTCGCCAAGGTGTTGGAACACGGCGTCCTGCAATTCAAAGAGAAACGGGAATTGGAGAAGGGCGTCCAAGACGAGATAGACCGTCTAGGCAGCGTGCTTTGCCTATTAAAAGGTTTTCTGGAGGACGCTGAGCAGAAGCAGTCGGAGAACCCTGGCGTGCTCGCCTGGTTGGGACTGCTCAAGGAGGACTTGTACGATGCGGAGGACCTTCTCGATATGTATGAGGTGGATCTAACTCTCATGCATCAGAGGAAAACAAGTCGGACGGCCCAGGTGAGCAGTTGCTTGTCCGCCTTATTTTCCCGTCGAAAATCATATGTAATTGGTTCTGTAGCAGAGAAGATGAAGAAAATCAGGGAGAGGTTGGATGACTTATTAGAGCGTGGGCATAAGTTGGGTCTTCAAGAAAAGGACACATCCATCGTTGCGCAGGGAAGCGACAGTAGCATACGGAAGCGTCGGGAGACTTACTCCTCGCTTGCAGATGACTCCACCGTTATTGGCAGAGATGATGAGAAAAGTGCCATAATAAAGATATTATTATCGGACGATGGTGAGAAGAAACCGTTAGTCCTTCCCGTAATTGGAATGGGTGGGTTGGGGAAAACCACTCTGGCTAAGCTCTTATTTAATGATAAAGATGTGGAGTCTTTTTTCAAATTGAGGGTATGGGTATATGTTGGCATTTCTAAGGAGTTGGATATAGAGAAAATTATTATGGAAATTGTAAATTCTATTATTGCTGGTAAAACAGACCATCAAGATTGTAAACCGTTGAGTTTGGAGTCATTACAAAGAACTCTCATTAATGAAATTAAGGATCAGGGGCCATTATTGTTAGTTTTGGATGATGCATGGGACGAAAGAAGCGATATTTGGGACAAGATATTGGATCCTTTGAAAGTTGTTGGGATCATATGCAAGATCATCATCACAACAAGAGATCAGAAGGTCGCAGATGCCATTTGGCGGGATAGATGTAAACCCATATATCTAAATTTCTTAAAGGAAGAATATATGTGGAGTATCTTTAAGAGATCTGCATTTGGTGGTGATGATGCAGTTGTATATCCACAACTAGAGGCAATTGGTAGAAATATTGTCCGAAAGCTTAAAGGCTTACCTTTGGCTGCACAAACCATCGGTGGCATATTTCATGAACGCAGAGATGCAATGTACTGGAGGAGTATATTAGAGAGTAAACTTTTAGAAATACAACAGGAGCGAAACTATATGCTTCATATACTGATGTTGAGTTATAATAGTTTGCCAGTGCACCTTAAACGGTGCTTTTCATATTTCTCTTTGTTCCCAAAATATTACAAGTTTCGGCATGATATTCGTGAGCTTTTAATCTTGGATGGGAACTTGAGCATCGGTGATAAAATCTATGCTGGTACTTGTTTTGAAATTGATGATATCTTCTACCAATGGGTGGCCCACAAATTTATACAACGGCAGGGTGAGATTGGTAGAAAAAATATTGGGAGCGAAATCATTATAAGTTTGTTGAATCGGTCCCTTTTGCAGCGTGATCAATGTGGTAATATTATGATTCATGAATTGGTACATGAGTTGGCTTATATAGTCTCAAAGGAGGAATTCCTACGATGCAGTGATGGTACTATTAAGCAGATTCCCAAGAAGCTTCGACATTTATCATTTTTTCATGTGAAGTCATTATATATGGAGAATTTACACGTAGACACAAACATGCTTCAGGAGCTTAAAAAATGTAAAACATTGCGAACCTTGATCTTTCACCAGCATCAAAAAATAGACATTACTTCAAGTATCCTCAATAGTTTGTTTGATAGTTTGAGATGCTTACGGGTGCTTTCTTTACGCAACACCTATATAGAATCCTTACCGGATTCAATTGGAAATCTCAAACTTCTTAGTTCCCTTGATCTTTATTTGCCAAAAATCGAGAAGTTGCCTGAGACTATCTCTACTCTTTATAATCTGCAGTTTTTGAGTTTATCTGATTTTGAAAGATTACCTAATTCGTTGACAAGATTAGTTAATTTGATAGCTCTGTCTATTGATAAAAATACGGAAATTTTCAACAACATTGGTAAGCTTACAAATCTGCAGAAATTAGATGCATTTCATGTCAAGAAGCAAGATGGACATAAGGTGATGGAGTTAAAAAATCTAAATGGACTTTGTGGATCTCTTCGCATCCTCCATCTAGAGAATGTTGAGAGCAAAGAAGAGGCGCAACAAGCTCACCTTGATCAAAAAGTCGGCCTTGAATGCTTGACACTTAGTTGGAGTGGTACTGCTACTAGTGCACAAGAGCATATGCAAGTAGGAGTTCTTGAAGGACTTCGTCCAAATCCTAACTTGAAGAAGTTATCTATTGATGGCTACCTGGGAACATATTCACCTGATTGGTTGAATTGCAAGCATCTACCTTGGTTGAAAATTTTAGAGCTAGAGGATTGTTTGAAGTTGAAATCCATTCGATTTGTAACAGAAATTCTTGAAGGATTAGAAATTGAAGGTTGTCCTGAACTCGTAGAACTCCCTCTTTTCCCTCCTACACTGCAAGATCTTACATTATCAAATGTTGGAGTGATATCATTGATGCCCTCCCCATCGGCATCACAATCGCTACCATCACTAAGGAGGCTCAAAGTTGATGGATGTGCCAAGCTTGACGAGTCCCTGAATACACTTCTTAAATGTTCTTTGCCGTCACTCGATTATTTATACATCTCAGATTACAGCCATCCATTAGAAGTTTTATCGCATTTAACAGCCTTGTCAAGAATGTCACTAGATAAATGCTTTAACAAGGTCATCATAGATGTTCAAGCTCTAACATCAATGAAATATCTGAATATTTCCGAATGTCCAAATGCAACAATAGAAGGATCACAATCAAATTCTTCTCTATGCAGCTCCCTACGCCAGTTATTTATGAAAAAAAGTCCTTTGCTGCTCAAGTCCCTATGCCAAAGCAGAGTTTCACTACCTTCCTTAAAAAAGCTCGAGATAAAGGAAGATGGTCTTGATGAATGCCTACTTTCGGTTAGCGTTAGCAGCATTACAGCATTAGAGGAACTGATCATAAGTGATTGTCCGAACATAAGATCGATTTCAGGACAAGTGCTGCATAAACTTGTTCCTCTGAGGACATGTAAAATTTCGAGTTGTGGAATGCTGGTGGAATTGGATCTTCTAGCCCTCCGCTCATTAAAATTTCTCGAACTCAAGAATTGTGCCAGCCTCGTCTTCAAGCGTCCACAATCTTCCTCCAATCTTCTTCTTAAAGTGCTAAAGTTGAAAGGGTTAAGAGCAGAGCAGGTGGGGGGGCTATTTTCCATTCTAGCAAATAACACGAGTGTTGAGAGAATGAAACCGAGTTCTAGTAGTGTGGGACTACCGCTTCCACTGGAGTACCTATCCCTCGATTCCCTCAAGGCATTGGTGATAATTTCCTGTATTGATGTAACATCTCTCCCCATCCTCGAGTCCCTTGTAACATTAGTGATTTCTGGTTGTCCGGATCTCATGTTCAGGCAGTCACCGTCCGTGTCATTTCCCTCACTTGAACGCCTAAAAGTTTATGATTGTAACAAGCAACAGCTTACTCATCTGATTCTGCTAGCAACGAGGAGTCCTCTTAGGACTTTACATGTTGGAAGATGTGAGGAGCTGATACGATTTGATGGCGACCTGGAGTTGCCCTTCCTTTTCCTCACCTCCTTGCAATGCTTACATATAAACGGGTGTGAGCATTTGCAGGAATTACCTGCGGATCTTAAGGGTTTCAGAGACCTCTTCCTTGTGGAAATACATGGGTGCCATCGGCTGTCGTCGTTACCTGTGACCGAGGGCCTCCCCACCTCTCTACGAGCAATTCGTATTCGAAAATGTCCAATGTTGGAAGCACGATATGGTCAGGGAGAGGGAAACCCGCACGGCCGACGTATCTACAGCAACCACTATGTTGAATTTTTACCAGGTATCTTAACTAGTACTTCCTCTGATTTCAATTGCATATCTTGATTTTAATTCCATCTTTCCAGTGTCATTTGATTTCCACATTCATCTTTAGAAAATCTAAATACTATCTGCGACTGTCTTCTTTATGATTGATAAAAGTCGACCTCACAGTATTAGAACTGCCCTTCTCATCTCATGTTTGGCTAATCTGTTTGCAAGATGGCTTCGTTTCTCTTTGATATTCAAGGAATATAAATTGTCCCATTTTAAAGTATCAATAATAAGCTCTGTATGCACAATGTTACGCAAATGCATTAGTTACGTAATCAATCCTTTGAAAAAGATAGCAATTTATTATTGAGTTATAACCAAATTTAATTCCTGAAAGAGCTTGATGAGACTGCTTATCTTTTCTTTTACGCTATTTTGAATTGCAGATGATGAAGACCTTTGACCGTTCATGTACGCACTTGAATCAAAGACTGGAATCAAAATTCGGCACCTCATTATCCATGTACTGATATATTTTGACTTTTTACGTAAGTTCCACAAAATTTTATTTTTTAGTTGGATATCTAATTTTGATTGCAATTATTATAAAGAGTAAATTACAAAAAAGTACTTGAACTATATACCAGATTTCAATATCATGCATGACCTTTAAAAAGTAACAATGTAATACCCCAACTTTTAGATTTGTCTCAATGTGGTCCTTCACCATAGAAATTTAGTTGATTGTTTTGTCATTTTAACCTTAAATTTCAATAGGCAGGGACCACATTGAGACAAATTTTAAAGTTCGGGTACCATATTATTACTTTTTAAAGTTCAGGTATGACATTGAAATCTGATGTATAGTTAAAAGACTTTTTTGTAATTTACTCTATTATAAATTTCAGCTCAAAACCGAGGCAGCTTCCAACTATATAACATTCATTGACATATCTTCCCTATAAACAAATAACAACGTTATTGCTTTATTCTTTGAATTCTCAACAAATATCATGTTCATTGATATATTTCTCGCAACGAATTATATAACTATGTTTATCCATTGTTTGCTCCTACTCATTGTTAAATTTAACAATTATTAAAAAAAATTTAAGGGATAAGATAATGGGAAAATCATCATTATCTGAACCTCTAACAATGAACATATTATTCGTTGAATTACAAGAGCAAAAGATAATTTAACAATGAATAATAATATTCATTTTTATAGTTTTTAACAATGCAAGATATCCAACAAATTTTCAAATAACTCATTGGTCTAGCTCAATTTTGTTATAATGCATAGTCCTTTTATGGATATGTTTGGAGAATTATTATGTTATCGACCAACTGTCAATGTGTTGTCTTTCATTAGTAGTAGTTATTATTATTTATATGTTTGAGTTAATATGTCAATTTTATTAGATTTTTTGTGTGACTATATAGAACACGATGTGTTTATGTAATAATAAATGTCTATAAAACAATCCAGGTAAAACTAAAGGAGTAACCGCGAAGCAAATGGATAGTTGAGTTATAACTTTAAACGATTCTACTTCGTTTAATTGCATTATGTAACAACAATAATAAAATCTTCCCCCACATTAATTCGAGTTGGTTGCATATTAATTTTACCTCCATTCACATCTATTTTGAATCATTTTCAATCTTCGATTCAAATAATTAAGATTCATTCGGATAGTCTCCTTCCAAAACTTCTTGAGCCTTCCTCGTTTTCTTTTAGCCAACTCAACATCCAAAATCTCGCATCTTCTAACAAGAGACCTCCTTTACAAATGGACAAGCCATCTTAAATGATTCCCTTTCATTTTATTCTCAATCGGAGTTACACTAACTTTTCTTCTAATCATATACATTTGAATCGGAATCTTTTCATGTGTGATCACACATACACCGTAACATTTTTATTTCTTCTACTATCATTTTTCGCACATACTTTTAATTAACATGTCAACATTCGGATCCATATGGCATAGCATGTTTCGCAGCTGCTTTGTAATACTTTCATTTAATTTTCAAAAGAATTTTCTTATCACATAAAATAATAGAGGCTCCTTTCTACTTTAACCAATATACTCTAAAAGTAACGTCCCATTCAATTTCCCATCATGTTGCAACAAAAATTCCAATTATCTTAAATAGATTTTCTTCTCAAGTATAATGAAAGTGATTCAACATAATAATATAACTAACATGTATAATCCCTACTGTTAATCTTTGTAAAATGAAATGATTGATATCAAACTAGATCGGATGGAAAAATAGTTCACCTCAAAATTGATTGTTGCGGCAATACCTCCATTTTCTTGGAAACCGCAATTGCCAAGGTAAACATCCGTCACAAATAAACACTAGTCATGTTAGTTCCATCTTTGGAAGAACATGATTTATATCTAATAAATTACGGTACCAAAAAAACAAGATAACCTCAATGCTTTCTTTATAAAAAGAATAAAAAATACATAGAACTGTTTTAGTCCATTCCTGAAATGTTTCAGCCTGTAAATTGAAGAAATTCCCTTCTTTTGTTTGGATAACAATTTACAAGGGAAAGAGGCAGGTACAAATTTCTAATATTATTTTACCGTTAGATGATGAGCATGGCTCAAATCAATGATCTGCTTTCGACTTTATTTCCTCTACAGTCTTCTGCATTTGCACAACAAACATGAGGTCATGATACTTGAGGTATTGTATAAACTTTATTTTTTATGATCTTCTTACAAACTTATTACATTGTGATCGCACAGGTTTATTACAAGACAATCTTCAACTCTATTGAAGATATTCTCTGTATGTATTTATGATGAATAATCAATCAGTATTGACAGCAACAGAGTTCTTCCATAATATCACGCAGCAACAGTTCCTTCCCAGGAAGCTGCAGAACTTCCACTGAAGTTCCCATCGGCAAATTCTCTCAAGATTCTGTGCATCATCGATTGGAATGTAGGGTTCCAGCATCTTTTCCTCTCTTGTGATTGCATTGGTGAGATATCTCTGACAGACAACGAGTGTTTATAATTTATTTATTTCTCACCATTTTTGTGTCACCTGTTCTTTTTAAAGTAATGAGGCTTCCTGCTCTTCAAAAGTCACAGATGTCCGTTACTGGATGAGAAGTCTGAATGAATCATTTTCAGAAATCGTAGATCTAGAAACTAATCAGCAAGCTTGAGGATATGCAAAAAATAATATTCTTTATGGATATGGATCACCAGAGTCATGTCATTTTTTCTTCGTACAGATTATTCAAGGAGCATGCTCATATCTTTAATATCTGCTCTAAACATTGAGATTAGCTGAAGTTGTACAATGTTTTTAGCTTTAGAATCATATTTAGTAACATTATTATGAATATTACAACATGTCCTCAACACAAATCAATTTATATTTTTAAAAAAGTAGATATATATTCCTATTGTATCGATTGGTTTTTAAATCAAATCCGTGGTTAATCCTCATCTTTGCTGACTATATGCATTATTTGGGGTTTGTTTTCTTTCTAAAATCTCCACTTCTTCAGCACTTGATATGTGGAAAGTTCCAGGAGGCATGTAATGATCTTCAACTCCTACTTGGAGATAGCATTGACTTGCTGAATGGAAATGGGCACGCCTACTATCCGTCAACATGTGAGCCGCAGTGAGAACTTTAATATCCATTTCATGTTCATATTGTGTAGATTTCAAAATGGATATGTGATATTATGTTATTCATTGCTGCTTGACTACAAATGGAGGATGCCTTCTGTAATTACGTCAGGAATGTTGCAGTTTCTTACGACTGGGATGGAGCTGATGCAGTGTTGTTGATTCGTTGGAAAGCATTCTCTTGTCAGGTAAAAGCAGATCAAAGTTTAGACAATGTTTTATTACATATCAGCTTTCTTTTTTCGTATTTTTAAAAAAGAATAAACGCGAACAAGCGCTAAGGAAGCATTTTTTTTAAATTTTCTCTTGGAAATCGAAAGACTGGATGGTTGTATAATACAATCTTGTGGGGTTAAATTGTGTACTTATCTATCTCTCACAGATATAAGCTTTTGCGGAGCATAAATGGAGCTATACTTCTCCTGCAACTTTGCTGATTTCAATGGCAACCCACAAGCAAGAGATGGTGATAATCTTTGATTTCTTTGGTTCCCAGTGGGATTTGAATATTGATTTAAGTAATTTTGGATGCTTTAGCGGACGACATCAAAGCTCTGTTGAAACTGTTTGCCGAGATTGCAGAATTATGGGCAACTTCCATCCCTAGATAATAATTGACAAGGTAAAAAGGTAGCATTCAGATTTTATACCAACTTTATTTCTAATAATTTCACTTCATATATAAAATCCGATGTGGTCACAGATACATTACCAGAGGATCTTCAACTATGTTTAAGGCCTTCTCCTCATGTATATTTTTATGAACGACCCAACAATCAGCGGCAACAAACATCATGGTACGGTACACATACAATTCACCTTTATCCTCTATAATCAATGATGTACTCCAGAAGATTACATCGAACTCTTCTATCCTTGGACCACCATTTATTATTGTATATTGTTCCATGACAGGCCGAAGCAAAGTCAGATGTCCATAAGCAATTAGATCAACAAGATGATGCATGGAGTCCATTCTAAATGGAGGAGAAAGAAAACCATTCATTATCAATTTCTTACCAGATTGCGATGGAAGTGGTCATTAATTAGTGGAATTAAGTGGTTCCCAACAGCAGCAGATATCACACTTGAGGATTAATCAAGCTCCCTCTCATGAGAGAACTTCGTATACAGATCCCTCACATGGAGTTTCATATCATTTCATGTGGAAGATGAATTCTTTAAGTTGATCATTTCTGCTTCAAAGAGTTTGTGTTGGTAGCATGTGGCACATCCTTTCATCTCTAATCCATGGGGGCATCGGTGTCAAGCAACATGTGAAGGCGTTCCCTTTTCAGCCATGTTTGTGGTGTTGGGCTGTGCAACCCCGCAACTAATTCCAGCCAATCAGGGCATGCATGCAAATCGCACAAAAATGGGCATGACTGGAATTTTCCCAGCAAACTTCAGATTCACGACGGCATTCATCAATTCTTTGGTCCTATTTCCTGTGCGGCGTCTACTGCGTTTGAGAGCTTAGGGCTGCATATTCTCATCTATTCTCCACCTCCAAATCACTAATATCGAAGTTGAGTTTGGCTTGTTGTGACTCAAGTTTGGACTGTAACTTTGGATATTATTTCTTTATCTTCTTCTCCTTTTATCTTTTGTTGGTGTGATTCATTATTGATACACCTTGAGGAGAAGGTTTTGGCTTTGTAAAGTCTATACGGACAACGTTTCATCAATGTTTCTAGTGGAGAAGTTTGATTGAGTCGTGTAGACCCCGTGATTTTCCCCCCTCTCATTTTGGGAGTTTCCATGTTAAAATTTCGTCTGCATTTTGTGGTTGGGATTGTGATTGTTTGATTACTTATAGTTCTTGTGCCTTTGATTTATTTATTAATCCGTCAAGTTACTCGATTCGATATACTTCCACATTATTTGTGGGATTGATTGTTCCCAACATAGTAGTATCATGACATGTTCAATGACAGATTACAAGATGGAGTTTGGTTCAAACCGAATAATTAGTCTTAATGGGACTACTCATAATTTGTGGAAGACCAAAAGAAAGATCTTTTATATTTGAAGGCCATGCATCTTCCAATGTTCACCACCCAAAAGACTGAAATCAAAACAGATGAGGAACGTGAATTTGAACACGAGTAGGTTTGTGGTTTCATCAGACAGTTCGTTGATAAAAATGTTTACAGCCACATCCATGATGAAAGTCATACTAGAAGCATGTGGCCGAAATTGGAAAATCTTTACACCTCCAAGGGAGGAAGTAACAAATTATTTCTTCTCAAGAGATTGGTGAACTTTAGGTTCAAGGGAGACATCTCTGTGTTAGATTTTCTGAATGATTTCCAAGGAATTACAAGTCAGTTGACGAGCATGGGAAGAAAATTTGAATATGAGGTGTTGGAATTATTGTTGTTTGCTACTCTACCAGATTCTTGGGAGACTTTTAGAGTCTCACTTACTAACCCTGCAGTTAACATGATTGTTTCTTTAAGTCTGGCATTCTCGATGAGGAGATACGAAGAAAAGCCTAAGGAAGCTCTTTATTGTCACAACAAACACGAGATGAGTATGATAAAGACTGATAAGGGCAGAGATAACAACAAGAGAAAGTTGAAATCGAGATATCGAAACATGAAGTCCCACTATTGTAAGAAGAAGGACACATCAAGAAGTATTGCTTCCAATTCAAGAAAGATTACAAGGATAGTGATGATGAGTAAGAATGAAGAATGAACAAGTTGTTGCAGTTGGACATCATGAGCTACTTATTGTATGTGATGAGGAGATGGTGAATGTCGCTCAAGATGGTACTTCTTGACTTGTTGATAGTGGGTCTACTTTAAATGTGACATCTTAGAGAGAGTTTTCTCTTCATATACAACTGATGATTTTGGACCATTAAAGACGAGAGGTGATTCTTTATCCCATGTTGTTGGCATTGATAATGTTGCAATGAAGAATGCCAAAGGAGCGATGTTAATGCTCAAATATGTGAGGCATTGACGAGACATGCGCTTGAATCTCATTTCTGCAGGCATTATTGATGATTAAGGGTATCTCAACACTTTTGGTGGCGGGCAGTGAAAGCTTACCCATGGATACTTAGTTATTGTTAGTAGTAAGAAGTACAACAACAATCTTTATATAATGAATGCATCCATGTTCCTTGATGTGCCACATGTTTCTCAAGATTCTAATTCCACCCACAACAATCAAATAAGACAATGAAAGTAAATGTGCAGAGTTAAAATTTATTATAACTTTACAAAAATAGTGTGTATAGTGCAAGTATGTGTAGAATGTCGAACACATGGAACAAGCAGGATAGACCAAAAATGAGTGCTCAAGCATGAATGTGATCAAATGCTTACGGATGTGCTATTTTTGTGGGTTTTATATTTTATTTATTTTATTTTATATTTTTGTATTTTGGTTTTCAATTTACTGATTTTGTATTTTCTTTTTATATTTTGTATTTTTCAGCAAAGATAATCAAAAAGAGAAAATTTAGAGACAAAAATTATATTTTTAGGATTTTTGTGGAATTTTTAAGATTTTTATGAAGGTTTTCGGGGTTTTCTAATTTTTAGAAGTTTTCTTTTGAAATTTGTAGTGGTTTTTGGTCTGAAGTCAAAACACACAGAAATACACAATATATATTTTTTTGAAATTTTTCAAAAAACGGTTTATAATTTCTATGTATTTTCTAATGCAAACAGTAAGGAAAATGCATGTTTTTGAATTTTTATAAATAATAAAATGCAACAAAAATGCAAAATAAAAATGTAGCGTGGAAGCACAGTGCACTAGGAGCTTATGCTATTTTTTTGGTGATTTTTCGAATTTTATAGATGCATGAAATAAATAGAGACAACAAAGAGAAACTACACTACTAGTAAGGGCATATATGTAAATAGTTAAAAGCACGAGGGCCACAATGTAATTTATCCACAAAAAATATATAACTAATTAACAAAGTTCCAAGACCAAATACAAGTAGCTAAACCCACGAGGGTATTTCTACAAAAGGCCCAGCCCACGTGCGTTGACACGCACGCCTGGTAGGGACTTAAAGGTAATATTCCAAAAAACACAAGGGATAGCATGCAATTCTCCCAAAAATATTACACATAATAAACAATTTCCTGGATCGAAACTAAATCACAAGACCCGCAGGGGGTCCTTGCATAATGTCCACCACCCCACGTGCACGGGTCACGTAAGGTGACGTGGACAAGGACCTATATGCAAAAAAAGAAAGTATGAGGGTCTGTTTGCAAATATTACAAAACTTTTAAAACTGCAAATAAAAGTTTTCGGGCTAAATAATAAAAAAAAAAGTGGTGGGGGTTAGCTTGCAAAATACCCACGCCTAAGCGATCCGACGGCTGAGACATTCCCACTTGACACGTGGCAAGCAATGTGACATCCGATGTCGGCTCTCGTTCGATGGCCCAGATCAGATTCTCCGTTGATGATCAACGGCTGCTGGAGGGCTCGATCCGACGGCTGGTGGACGAACTGGGAGGCGCCCCCGATCGGATGGCAGAGGAGCGAGGAGCAAGAACAGGGAAGAACCACCGGTGTGGTGAACTTCCCCGCCCTCGATCTCGGCACTCCGACGTTCTTTTGAGCTCAAGGATGGCCGGGCAGCTTCCTGGGGTCTTCCTCTTGATGTTGGGGACTCCAAAAGGCCCCTGCGATGGCTGGAGCTCCCACGAGGATGCGGCAGAGCCGGAGGGCTCCAAGTACCCCAGCGCGATCCCAAAACGAGCCCCAGGCTCGACATTAGGCTTCAAGACCTGCAAAAAAATAATGACACTATCGAGGGAAAAATGCCTCGACGGTTTGCGGAGCGAATAGGTGTTGGCGGTGACGAAGTTGAACATGGTCGAAGCCACTCCGGCGAAGGATATGATTGGGTGATCTAATGGATGAAACCCTAATCTAACGATGGGATGTTTAACCTATGTCTACGTGGAACAATAAAATGCAATAAAATAGGGAGGATAGAGACGCCTCGAAGGTGGAGTTCACTTGAGGAAGACCTCGATGGCAGGGCTCGCTGGAGGTGGTGGAACACGCCCGAATCCGCGTCGAAGCTCCGCCCACGATGGCTGGATCTGAAGCTGTCACCTCCAGCTATCCAGAGCACACGAAGGGGGGAGAAGAACATGACAAAATGCGGTTCAAATTCGAGAGTGAAAATCGAAGGGCTATAAGAAGGATTGACGAAGTTGACGGGAAAAACGAGGCGCAACGGGCGACGCATCGATCCAAAGTTCGAGGTTTCACCAAGGCGTGCATGCCCATCGAACGAGGATCAAAAGTCAAGAAGGGTGTTTCGCGGAATGGTGCAAGATGGGGCCTCGAAAAAATCGAGAAGGTGGGTTAAAAACGACGTCTGACACAGTCCAGACCTTGGTCAGAGAGTTGATCGAGGTCAACCAACGGAGCCTTCTGGTTGGTCCACGTGGACCAACCAGAAAATTCTTTGGCAAAAATAGTTAAAAGTTCATTTTAAAATAGTAATTGATTTTATTATTTTTATGTTATAAAATAAAAAATGTTTGTTATTTTTTGAGGTGTTTTAATATGATTTTTACTTATTTTTTAGAGGTTTAAAATTACAAGTTACTTTTTTATAGCTTATATACAGGTACATTCATCTATATATCTTATTAATTTATTTTTATTTTGTGTATTTAATTTTATTTTTTTGTTTATTATTTTATAAATTTATAACTTATTTTTATATACTTAAACATATATTTTTTATTTTTTTGATGTGTTTTGTCCACTTAATAAAATATAAGTATTAATTGTATAGGTATACTCAAAAGTGTTTCACCTAGGTATTATATACAAGTATTTTATTTTTGCATTTTATTTATCTTTTTATTCCAGTTTTAATGTACATATATACTATAAATAATATTTAAAAATTATAAAAAATATAAAATTCTAAAAATAATTAGTAATAAATAAAATGAATATTTTAATCGGTACATGTATGCAAGGAAGGTCCAAAACTCAACTTTCAAATTGTAGCTCCGCAAAATATGAAACTACCTCCATTAAATAGCTTATTGAAAATTTTATACAATTAAAGGTGATTTTGATACATTTTAAGCTTTTATTTGAGAGATACATGTCTGAGAAGTTGGGATTTTGGAAACTTATTCAGATCATAACTTTTTCTCTGTATATTATTTTTGTATGAAATAAATTTTGTATTTTTCTGTATTTAATTATCTACAACTTTCATGTTCAAAGTTTCTTTATTTGAGGTATAAAAGTGTAATAAAAAATAAGTTCCAAAATGAATAAAGAATGAAAAATAAAAAAGGAATTTTTATTGTATTCTGGCCCTTATCTCCCCCTACTTTATTCCTTGTCGACCTAGTCATCGAGATGCCTAGGTCTCGAGGTTTCAGGTCATAAAATATTTGTAATATTTTATTCTTTTTCTTTTTTCTTTATTCTATAATTTTAGCATTAAAAACAGTATTTTATACACTTTTTTCACAAATATGCATGAATGCTAAAATGCATGAATTAACAGTATTTACACGCATTTACTAGGGTTTTTAAGGCCAAAATGATAGAATAAAGATGATGAAACTTAGATTCATCATCCCCCTATACTTGCCTTTGCTAGTCCCTAGCAAACACTTATGCAATAAGTGCAGAAAAATAAAAATAAAGAAAAGAAAAAGAAGAAATGCGGATAGAATTTAGTTATCAAATTTATCTTCATAAAATTAAAGTTTGGAGCTTAAGTTAGACCTTTGGAATTTTAGTGCAAGCGGAACCTTAATGGGAATCGAATTCGAAATCCAACAACCTTCGAGAATCCCAAAACTCTGCTCAAGTCTCCTGAATAGACAGGTCAGAAATACTTCAACTCATACGCAAACCCTTACGACTATGAATCTAACTCGTATAGTGTAAGTGATAGTGGCTCTCCCCAACTAGAATGACAAATAGACTGACTTCTCCAGTATGACAACCCAATGATTCCCCAATCCAATAACTCCTTCCTCGAGGAGCGGGGTATTCCCTTCTAAGTTCGAGTGGCAACTAGCTAAGAGGAGGGGGTGAGGAGGAGAATGGATGATAGCCATTGTAGCTACCTATCCTAGGATGCAAGACCAGTGTAGTCAAGTCATCCAGCTGCATGCTCACATGATTTGACTTTGAAACTCAAGCTTGCTTATTTTGACTATACACATATGTACACTCTGACAGGCATTTTTATTCTTGTACAGGCCCGTCCACTTTTTCGGAGTTTTTGATTTTTGCATTTTTTTGAATACTATATACACCAGCATTTGCATAAGGAGTTTTTCCTCTTGAGCTAGTAAACTATCCCTCTTTTGAAGCTTTATCGCAACCCACAATCTCATATCCTCTTAACTCATCATCACCGGATGGATTGGGATGCACTTCCCTCCCTAGAGGAGGACAAATATTTCCACCTATGTGTGTCTCATACCGGCAAATCCAACCCCCTCACCACTCCAACTAAGTCGAGCGAAGTGAAAGGTGCAGGTGTCCAAGTTAGGTCATTATCAACAAGAGTCGTGTGTGTGATCCGAAATACTCTACTTAGGCAGTCAAGAATCCCTTGAACCAAGTCTCGTGATCCTCAAAGAATTAAGTCAACTAGACATGAAGTACCTCATATCCAGTTCCTATAAGGTTCCTGTTCTTAGGTAGATTTTAAGGTCCAATCAAGCTCCAATCTCTGATATTTACTTAGACTTGTTCAACCATAAAACTCATTCCGAAAAATGCGAATGCTATGCAAATGCTATCCAGAAAATATTTTTGTGATGGGATTTTCAAAGATTTTGAACTTTTATGGGTTTTTGAAAAGATGATGCATATGCATTTTTTAGATTTTCAAAAAGATTTTTCAAATATTTTTGGTATTTTAATTTTTCAAATGTTTTTGGGATTTTTGAAAAATAAAAGATTTTGGCTAAAAGCTAGGTACAAATATTTACACGGGCATGTATTTTATATTTACAAGAAGTAGATTTTTAAGAATTCGCAAAGGGTAAGTGGTAAATTTTATAAGTATATCCATAAAGAATTTCAAGTGAGATGTATGTATTCCTCAAACTTATTTGACAAAGGTTTTTCAAACAATTTTGAAAACTATAGTCCAAAATACTTTTTACAAAGAATTATACAAACATGTACACACATTTGAAAATCATTTTGTAAAGGTTTTCCAAACAGTATATATAGATTTTTTAAATATTTTTGCAACCATTTTTCAAACCATTTGCAAATCATTTTTCAAACCTTTTTTTTATACAAAGAAAATAATTTTTCAAACAAAATAGTTTTACAAAGGTTGAAAACATGTAACAAAATGCTTTCCAAATAGTTTTCAAAAGAGTTTTCATAAGAATTTTCAAACTATTTTTCAAACATTTTGCAAAAATTAATTTCACCTGATTTATTAATTAGTAAGTACAAAAAGTATTTGAGGAATAATCACATCTTTTTATTAAGGTTTTTAATGAATTTTAAGTGTCATTAGCCATATTTATTAGTAAAAATATGAAAGTACGAGTTATGGCTAAAGTATATACACATTATATACGACCCCCTATACTTAGCTTGAGCTATGTCCTCATAGATCGGAGAGAAAGAGAAGACAACTCATAATGAGTATAGAAAAATCAAAAGAATAAATGAATACGAGATGAAGGAATGAACGAATGAGAAGTCGACCGTCCCCCTATACTTTGGATGAAATAATCATAAGTATAGCAGACTGTACACAAAGCAGGGAGGGTCAAGGATGGGAATGAACAAATCGTACTCAGACTGTCGCCCCCTATACTTAGGGTAAGATATCCCTAAGTATAGACAAGAAGAGGAGACAGTGGAGAGGATCAAAGAATAGAATCAACTCTGAGTGCACCCCCCGATACTTAGGACAAAGTGCATCCTAAATATAGAAGACTGAAAAAAAGGGGCGACACCTTTCTGATAGATAAAGAACATAGAAAAGGAAAAGAAGAAAAAAAGAAAAGAGAATAAACAGATCACAACTCAGTGTGTGCACCATCCTATACTTAGGACAAGGTGTGTCCTAAGTATAACAAAAGCATAAGATGACAATGTTGTGGCAGACATAACGGATGAAAGAATGAATGATATGGACAAATGGGTCTATACAGTGGAAGATAGAAGTGATACCATGTATGAAATGCAGGTGATGTGAGTCAAAGAGCACATCTCATACCTAGTGAATAGGAGAAATGTCAACGGTTGGCGGATCATGATCTAGATATAGTTTCAGGCATTGACTGTGACTAGAAAGGTAGAGGAAGATGACAACTCGGATATATCAATGCTACCATTGTCATGTACCTTTCTGACCACATATGGACCATTCCACTTACTCTGTAATTTCCTCGAAAATAGTTTTAGCCTAGAATCAAATAACCATACACGTTGATCGGGCTCAAACTGTTTATGGCTGATATGAGAATCGTGCCATGTCTTCACTTTTTCCTTGTATTGTAGGCTACTCGAAAAGGCGGTATCTCTCAGTTCCTCCAGGGCTGCCAACTCTGCTTTCCTTTGTTCTCCTATACTCTCGGGATCCAGTAATAACTCAGTAACTACCCATAGTGACTTGTTCTTGATCTCCACTGGCAAATGGCATGGCTTGCCATAGATGAGACGAATGGGAGATGTCCCTAATGGTGTCTTGAAGGAAGTCCGATAGGCCCACAAGACTGAGTCCAAAAGCTGTGACCAATCCTTTCGATTTGGGCGGACAACCTTCTGTAAAATTGTCTTGATCTCCCTGTTTGATACTTCAGCAAGACCATTAGTCTGAGGGTGATATGGAGTGGCAACACGATGGTCAATGTTGAACTCATCTGCAAGGGCCCTTACCTTGTCGTTAATAAAGTGAGACCCCCTGTCTGAAATCAGAACTCTAGGTACCTCGAACTGTGTAATGATATTTTTCCTCAAAAATCGACATACGATCTTAGCATCTGCGGCTCGGGCGGGGATGGCCTCAACCCAACAACTCACATAATCCACAGCGAACAGAATGTACTCAACCCCTGACTCTTAGGAAATAGGCCCATGAAATCAATCCCCCTCTGCATCAAAAACCTCATAAAAGTGAATGGGCAGCATGGGCATCATGTCTCTCTGTCCGCAAGTACCTATTTTCTGATAGTCAGTACACTTCTTGACGAATTCATCAGAATCCTTGAAGAGAGTAGGCCACCAAAGTCCGGATTGGAGCACCTTATGTGTTGTCCGTCTCCCAAAATGATGTCCTCATGCCTCAAGCTTGTGGCAGTAGGTGATGACGCTATGTTGCTCTTCTTGAGGAATGCACCTCCTCCAGATACTATCCCCTCCCTCATGATAAAGGACAGGATCCTACCAATGGTACGACTTCGCTTTCGCGAGGAAGGTCTCAAGTCGTTGTCTGGGCCAACCCTGTGGAACCGTCTTGGCAACAAGATAGTTCATAATGTCGTCGTACCATGGAAGCGAGGCGATGGCAAGGATCACCTCATCTGGAAATGTCTCAGTGATAGGTGCCATGGGCTCAGATTCCTCAAGGTTCTCTAAGTGGGAGAGGTGATACGCCACCACATTCTTAACTCTAGGCTTATCCTTAATCTCAATATCAAACTCCTGGAGCAGAAGGATCCATCTAGTAAGGCGAGCTTTGGCATCCTTCTTTGCCATGAGGTATCGGATGGCGGTGTGTTCTGTATAGATGGTCACTCTAGATCCCAGAATATATGATTGGTACTTATCCAAAGCAATGATTACGACTAGCTTCTCTTTTTCAGTCACAGTGTAATTCCTTTGAGCGGCATCCAAAGTCCGGCTAGCATAGTGAATGACATACGGCAATCCAGCCCTCCTCTTTCCAAGCACAACTCTTACGGCAAAATCAGAAGCATCCATCATTATCTCGAATGGGAGAGACCAATCGGGTGGCTGAAGGACAAGAGTCGTGACAACTATATTCTTGAGAGTCTCGTAAAACACAAGACACTTATCATCGACAATGAACTCGGTGTCTTTTGTCAGCAAGTCAGTGAGCGGTCAGGCAATACGACTGAAGTCCTGAATGATCTGTCGGTTAAAACCGACATGCCCCAAAAAAGACCACAGCTGTCGCAGATTGCACGGTGGATTGAGTTTTCTAATGATATTAACCTTGGCTGGATCAACCTCCATGCCCTTCTTGGAGATGATATGACCAAGGACCGTCCCTTGAGTCACCAGGAAGTGACTCTTATCCCAAGACAAGACAAGATTGACCTCAATGCAACGTTGAAGCACACAGTCTAGGCAGTCAAGACAAGCATCGAACCCATCACCATAGACCGAGAAGTCATCCATAAAGACCTCTAAACAGTCACCCACCATGTTCGAGAATATGGACAACATGCATCTTTGGAATGTCACTGGGGCGTTACATAGTCCAAAGGGCATCCGTCTGAAAGCATATGTCCCAAATGGACAGGTGAATGTCATTTTGTCCTGCTCTTTGTGCGCAATGGCCACTTGATTATAATCGGAGTACCCGTCAAGAAAACAGTAATGACTCTTCCTAGCTAGCCTCTTGATAATCTGATCAATGAATGGCAGTGGGAAATGATTCTTCTTGGTGGCCTGATTCAATCGTCTGTAGTCCACACAGACCCTCCAAGAAGTGGGTACCCGGGTAGATATCTCCTCTCTAGACTTGCTCACAACTGTATTGATACCCGTCTTCTTGGGTACCACATGTAATGGAATAACCCACTTGGAGTCGGAGATCGGGTAGATAAAATCAACGCTCCACCATTTTGATATTTCTTTCATGACCACATCTCGAAGATTCGGGTTCAGCCGTCATTGGAACTCACGCGAGGGCTTAGCGTCCCCTTCAAGGTAGATATCGTAGGAGTACAGAGCCGGACTAATCCCCTGGAGATCAGCTATACTCCATCCAATCGCCTTACGGTTTCTTTCAAGAACCTCCATCAAACGAGATTCTTTCACTCCAGTCAAATCCGTTGCGATAATGACTAGATGCATATCTGGCTCACACGCAAGGAATCTGTACTTCAGCGACTGCGGCAAAGGCTTCAGTTCTGGATAACTGGGAGCTGGCAAATCTAGCTTCTGATATGTCTGTGTGAAGGCTGCCAAATCTGCATGTGAGAACTCTCACTGATCGTGAAATTCTGACGAAGGGATCTCTGTTGGAATGTCTGTGAACTGTGCCGGCTCGCTTTCCATCCTAGCTGTCGGTTCAGAAGGAATCCAAACAAGATAAATAATCATCAAAATCATCCCAATCAATGTCTGAGTCTGAGGATCTGAATCGGAAGAACACGAATGGAACTCTGCTTCACCACTCATCCCGCAATTGTCAGCCTCTAATGTGTCCTTTGCCAGGGGTGTGCTCTCCAAGCTCTCAACTGCCATAATCTGTAAGTATACCGAATCTGCGGGCAAGGCGAGGGCTTGTGCTACAGGATTTGTCCAAATGGCTTCATCATCGGTCATCATAAAGTCACACTCCTGGTAGACGTCTCGCTCAGCCTCTGTCATCTTCTCTGTGTCACTAAGCTGCTCTGAGCAGGCTGAATCTCTCGCTCTGGTCTCGTCAATCATTTCTATTTGTATACTTTTGCCCTCTACACGAAAGTACACCTTCCCACTATCATGGTCAGTCACCTCCTTGGAAATGGCCAATAATGGGCATCTGAGTATGATGGGGGTATCTGTTACCGAATCAGAGATCATGTACAATACAACAAAGTCCACGGGAATTTCAGGCCCTGAATGGTAACGACCACGTCTCTCAACAACCCCTTCGGCATCTTAATCGATCTATCAGCAAACTGAAGGACTGTCCTTCTCCGATGAAGAGAGACAAACTCGAATCGGTCGAGCAAGGCTGCTGGAAGGAGGTTGATAGAAGAGTCACTGTCTAATAGAGTACGATCAAATCGCTGCTCCTAAATCTCGCATCTGACATAGGGAGCTCATGCATCAGGTCTCTTGGCTGGGAATCGATTCTGAATGGCAAAGCATGTGGCACGGGTGAGCACATGGATATCTCCTCTTTGGTTCCTCCTCTTCCTACGTACGATGGTCTTCTCTCTCAAGTTCTTAGAGAAGAGGGGGATGTGCTCAAGTGCCTCCTGTAGAGTCAGCTGAATCTGAAATCTGTCAATCATGTGCTGGCTGAACTCTGACTGTTGTGTCTTTTTGGGATTTTCTCTTTTATCCTTCTTCGTCGAGCAGAGTGCTTGAGGGAAGGGGATGGCTGCTCCCTCCTTAGATGGAGGGATAGGACAAGGTTCCCGTGCCTGTAAAGGAATGGAGTCCATACAAATATCATCATGCAACACATATGGACTTTGAGAAGATGAAGAAACCTTTCATTTATTCATCTTTTTTGTCCTTTTCTTGTTACAACAGTCATGAGATACAAAAGGTGATAACATAACAGAGGGGAATACATCATGAGTATGTGTGGTGGCCTCAGTACCACCCACGACATCTGACTTCGTGGCATCAACACCGCGCTTTGGCACAACATCAAGAATGGTGGCATCAGAACCACCGTCTGCGTCTAGATCATCAAGCAAAATTATGGCCTCAGTACCACCGCTTGTATCTGGAGTCACGAAGGCCTTAGTACCATCCTATGTATCTCTTTCCTTGGTGGCATCAGTACCACCGTCATCAACATCATTAGCAGTATCAGCACCGCTTCTCTCCTCGTCTGGCGCTCTTGGTTCCTCATGTATCTGTCGCTCAGAAGAGGCGCCGCCGGCTGGCATCCTACCACCCTAGTAATCACGAAATAAGCATCAAATATAGAATAAGACATGAAATTCAAAAGGTCACTAGGAGTGGTATCCACTGTAGACTGTACCTGCTCAGATTTTCTTTTCAAGCTGTTCGGATTGGGTTTGATCTGAGCCGGTATGGCGGCCTTTCCCTTGATGATATTCCTCAGCTCCTGTCGGAACTCATCCATTTCTCGCCAGAAGGATGCCTTCTAA